>CAIGRN010166463.1:0-25565 GCA_903798345.1 Fraxinus anomala | reverse complement strand
AGCTCAAAAGCAAACCAGATAATGAACAGTGAACAACCAGTTTAAGTGTTAAATGGAGGGTGCAAAAATGAACAGTGACTTGACCATCATTTCTTTTACTATAGTAGTGATATACACACACATCACATTAACTACAGACTGACTATGGAGTGGTTAATGCAACTTGCATAATTAATATTATTAGAAGCAACCCTCAAATTTGGGAAATATAAAATAAAAGAAATTAATTTTCGAGAATATGAGAAAGAGAGAAAATTGTCCCATTGTAACATCATTTGAAAATTACATTTATGCTCATCTTCCAGAAAGACAACTGATTTATTTAATCCAACAAATTCATCATATCCATGAATCAAATTATGGAAACTAGCAAATTATGGTATCTCAAAACATTGAACTCAATCATATAGTTAGGATCTCAACATGGTCCTTAATCTTTTTTATCATATTGGAGGGTTATGTTCTTTTTTAATTTTTCTTCAGTATGCTTCTCTGTGCGCAAACCTATATTTAACTCTTTCAAGTGGTAAGCAAAGGCTATAATCAATCATCTAAATTTTGATCTATTAAGCCGACACTGTTCAACGAAAACATAAACATCTATAATAGAAATTGAAGCATAGGTGCAAGTAAGAGAGAGTAGAAGGAAACCTAAAATTGTACAACTTACCAGGAAATCCACAAATTATATCAGTTGCTATCTGCATTCCAGGGACCATTTCAGTTAATGTATCGACCACTATCCTAAACTCGCCCACTGTGTATTCCCGGTTCATTGCCTGTAAATCGATTGCAATGGGAAAAATGACAACATTTTAAAGTTGGAGTATCATTTCACAAAGTAACATTCACAGCGTACAATCACATGGCTCATACGAAGAAAGACTAATTTATACTCACACTCAAAATGGTATTACTTCCGGATTGAACAGGGACACGAAGAAAGGAATACACACATGGGTGGCGCAAAACTTCAGCTATTTCTTTCAAGTGCTTTAGAATATAAGGAGGATTAGTCATCCCAATTCGAAGCATTGTGCTTCCATCAATGGGAAGCTCTACAACTAAAGTGTTCAACAAAATTGGAAGATTAACTCCTAGGTCACGACCTGTAGATTCCAAAGCCAAAACTGTAACAGTTGCATATAACTTTTGATCATCAAAAATGCAAAAGTAAAAATAGATATTTACTCACAAATTTGCCAAAAGAAATTATTTTATTATCAAACCAGAAAGGTATCAGTATCTCAACATCTTCCACCATAAAAATTGACTTAGGCATAGTGTTGTAGCAAGGGAGGTGGTGGCTACAAACACCATGTTTTTATATAGCTTTATCGTATTTCCCCTGTTCTTTTCAAAGTTACAGAAGTGACAAATTATATATTCCATCATGGTCTCTTCCTAATTTCAATAGTGGAACAGTCTAATGTAAATGAAGTTGGGTTGAGGAGGAGCCAAAACAATTTTTATACATGTCCAATAATACTAGTTTTCTGCACGTGAGACCAGGAAAGAACAGTGCTAAATACCATATGCTCCAGTGTCTTCACTACTTAACCAGATCTCCCTTACTCCATCAGCTATGAAACTTCTGATACGACCCACCTACAATATCAAACTTGGTAAAAGAATTTTAAAAAATAGCTGACATTTCAAGTCTAATCCGGATTGTGGTCATAATCGCGATTCTGATAACCGTAGCCAAAGTTATGGTCAAATTACCGAAACACGTCTCAATCACCAAAATAACTCGATCACTTGCCATCCTTGCGCCGATCTACCAACTTGTGATACTTTAGAGTAATCGCGATTCTGATAACCGTAGCCAAAGTTATGGTCAAATTACCGAAACACGTCTCAATCACCAAAATACCTCGATCACTTGCCATCCTTGCGCCGATCTACCAACTTGTGATACTTTAGAGCCATTAACATGTTATCGACAACTCAGCATCCTACTCGGTCCCTCATGCATTAGATTTTTGGTCTGTTCCAAGCATTTATTTGTTAAAAGAACAACTAGGATCTATGTGTTGGTGAAAATCGTAAAAAGTTTGAACAATGCCCTCCTATTGTGAGGGAGCTGTACACAGGGACAGACCCAACATTGAAGTTCAGTCCGGATGGACGTTGATCGGTCAACATCGACAATTAGCGATCGTAAGAGCGATGTTGTTTATTAATATTTAATTAAATAATATTAAAAATTATTCAATATGCCCAATTGCAAAATCTACAATTGCAAAATACTCAATTGATTAAAAAAATATAGTACACATTATTTGAATTGAGAATTGAGATTGTAAGTCCCGGCAAATGTGCCAAAATCCAAATCACAAATCACAACTCAATCTGTCAATTACCATAAACCCTAAATTAAACTTCAATCACCACAAATCACAACTAATTTCTCATTTCGAATCAATGCACAAGACAAATAGACAACAAAAACAAATATACTGATTGCTAGGAGAACCAAGTATGCGGACAGTTTGCACTTAAATTTCACGATTTCACAATTCACATCAAATATGATAGCCACATGACCAAATAATTCATAAAAAATAAAAAATGATAGACGGGTGAATAAAAAACAACTTACTCCGAATGCAGCCAAATCTCGCAGGCGCGGGCTCGACCAGGGTAGGAGATGGAGTGAACTGAATGAGTGTGTTGCCGGTCACCAGAGACGGAGTGAACTGACGGACGGGTGTAGTCGACGGCGGGTTGAGGTCTGCTGGCGAAGACGGGCTCGAGAGGTTGGAGGTTGGAGATTGGAAAATGTGGAAATTTGAGAATTCAGGGATTGATTTCAAATGGGAGATTTGGGTTGGGACTTGGTCCGGCGGAGCCCAGCATGCGCAGCCGTCCCCCCGGCTGGGTGCTGGGTCCGTCTCTAGCTGTACACCCATGTTTTGTGTCATAATGAATTAACTCCCAACATGCTTCCCAATGCTGACATCATTTTTAATTGGCACAAAGTAATCCCTTTTCACATCTTCAACATCAAATCCAAGCCATGCATTATCTTTCTAAATTTCGTGCTCCACATCTTCCGAATCATTTCCTCCATTAGCACTATAAATTATATGTCCAACAGCAGAAATATTCGGAGTTTTAAAAATGAATCCCCAAAGGTAAAAGAATCATGGTAGAATTCTGAGTTGTTTCCCACATTTTCGTTCATGTTGTAAAGCTTACACTCTCATACTTGTTAGAAGACTAGACTAGGTCGCATAGCTCAACATCAGCCTCATTTTTATTGGGAGTTAAATATTGAATATTTAGATTATAAAGCCATTCCCAACAATTGTCTAACTAACCTTTGTTGGTAGCCGTCGGTCCTTCATTGGTTTGTCAATGTTGTGAATGCAGGCAGGCGAATGGGTTATTGTCCTACTTGCTCTCCTAGGTCTCCATGTTATTAACCATTGAACCCTCTTGGTTCAACGATGTCAGTATCCAAAAACTGCATCAACAAGTTCAGCTCGCAACACAGTTAGGCGATCTTATCACGTCATGTCATGCATTATAGCTTGAAGAATGTTCGATTCTCTTTGGCATCTCGGAAAGGATCTTGATCAAGTCTAATATCAAAATTGATTCAGTGTCAAGCAAGAGAAAGATTTAGTGATACGAGTATATTGTACTCACTTATGTACCTAAGTTATAGTAAAATTTAGTCTTGGATTTTCTATTTATTTTGTTTGTTTTTGCATTTCTAGGTAAAAAAAAAAATCCGATGTTTCCGAGAGATTCACGTGACAATGGGCCAAAAAAGGAGCCAAAGTGCTCATAACTATGAAATAAGGTGAAATAACCCCAATCTCAATAAACATATTGGTGAGAAATGGAAGAAAAAGGAATAGGACTGAGCATTCTAGAGCATCACGTGAAGATTCTTAGATTATTACCCGGCAAAACTGGAATTCAACGTAAAAAATGAATAGCAAACTGGAGTCTTCTACGGTTGTAAATTTTTAAAGAAGACGGCTGCATGGATTTATCGGCTTGGGTCCTGAATTTTTTTTCGTCTTTTAAGATTATGAAGGACTTGGGAAATATTTGAACTTTTGAGAGTTACTTCGATGAAAGGGAAGAAAATTTTGTTATTTTATTTGAGTTTAGGTCAATTTTATCAAACACAACCTAGCAAATTGTTGTAGACGACCAAATTTAGTTGCTGTGTAGAATTTTTTCCTTTCTATTTGGACAAACATCTAAGGGCTGAAATAGAATCCGTCAAACTACTCCCCTCTCTTTCTCTTTATCTAATTTTGTGTAAGGTTCTTCAATTAAAACTGACACTAGTAATGTAGAACCTGAGGCTCAAGCGGCCCATAAGTGACTTTCTGAACACTAATGAAAGAACAAAATAACCTACAGATGACAAAAAATAATGAAAAACTGAAAAGAAAAAGAAAATAGCAAGCGGTGGGTTTGAAGAAGTGAGATGAAAATTTATTCTAGTTACTTTGCTAATATATAATTGGTTTTGAACCAAAAATAAGATATTTTAAGGTCAATATGAATGAAAACTCTTAGTCGAAACTTCCCTACAAAACATATGTTGTTGTGAAAAGCAGAGATGATACCAAATTAATTAAATACTAATTTGTTGGAGAAAATAAGAGTTTATAGCCATAATATGAAGCAAAGATCTCGAAGACATAAGAACAATGTAATTTGCAGAGTAAATGAGATTTTATTATAATATGGAAAAAGATTACAAAAATTTTGTATTTATAATGTTTCTAACTTCTCTAAATCATAATGAAGAGCTAGTTATATATAGAGAATGAGGAAACTGCTTAGCCAATTAATTAAGTTTTTCTGATTTATTTGAGTAATTAAGAGTTGATTTGGAAGTTTTATTTTTTTTAAAAAAAAAGAGGCCCGGCGGCCCGGCCCGTGCGATTCGGGTTCAATACTAAAACGGGTCGGTCTGGGCTATGCAACAGTCGATCAACTCTGGTTGGGCAGGGTTCGGCCAAAATGAGCCCAACCTGACCCATTGCCCAGCTCTAAGCGCATCAAAGAAAAATTCGATAATTCACATATGTCACAAACTCATGCAGGATTTCTTGTATCATCTCGTTATTACATGATGTCTAATCTTTCATTTCACGTGTTTAAATTTCCATCATTTTGTTAGAAATAATATTAAAAAAGAATTAAATTTCATAATGTTGATAAATAGAATTTAAATCCAAACTCATTTACTGATCTCAATGTTTGGACATCATTCGCAAAAAAAAAAGAAATTAATCTTTATGCGTGTTAGCAATTAATGATTTGGTGAACCTCAATAAGTTGCTTCTGCTTTGGGAAAAAAATAATAATAATAATAACATGATGAAATGCGTGAATCATTTGACTATTGAACGTGTTTCATTCAATTCCAAGTCATTTGACTATCGAACGTGTGTTTCATTCTATTCCAAGTTGCTATCGGTATTTATAGTTCAATTAGAGTAAGCCATCCAATATTACTGCGAGGACCAATTATTATGGGTAGAATTTATTTTTGCAGAAAAAATTAATCAAATAATTAAGCTAGCCCTTATTTGAAAATGAGAAACGAAAACATATAGCAACAGTTAAAATCCAAATGATGCTATCTCAAATTCCAATTGTTGTAAACTTCGCTTCAAATCTTTCTAGCTTTATTCTTCCCTTTTTCACGAGGACGGCACGTTCTAGTTGTAGTTTTTTTCCAGTCCATTCTTATCAAAAATTTGCACATCAAAGTTTAGATTTCCAGCGTGTCTAAACACTAAAAAATCATAATCTGTCAAAGAATTCTCTCTATAAAACCTTTCCCAACCATCTTCTATGTATACGTCGTCACCCTCAATTGATAATTTCACGTTCCATTTGTCACCAGAAGGGCCAGTCAAAGTTCTAACACCAAATGGTTCTTCCGCTGCCTGCACCTGCTGCAAAAATTTACTGGGAATCTGCTGAAAAATTTAAAAATAATTTTAGAAACTCTGGATAGATTTCTTCTGTACAGTCATAAAATATAAAAAATATTTGTAAAGTCAACAACTAAATCTGAACAACGTTTATTCCTGCTGAATTATCATCGATTAAAACTTTAATTACCACTTTTTCAAAGTTGGCATCAAATAAGAAAACCTTGAAGAAGCTTTTTCTATGAAAGTCTGCGGGGAAAGGCCTGTCACCTGGATAATCCATTTTTCAGAAAGCCTCTATTTTTAATCTATCCAACCAGATGTGTATTACACTAAATATTAGTTTATTATATAGGGAAAATGGATGGAATTCTACTTGCAGAAATTATAACATGGAAAGAGGCATTTATTGTTATAGTTCATATATTATCCATAATTTATTACAAGATCTCAAAAATCACACATTTTGTTGTACTTTATTGACTTTTCATTCATGACCCAGAGAAAGAAATTTAATGTTTATTAACATTTCTCGTTTTTAAATTTTCTAATTATTTCCCCTTTAATTTAACATTAATTGTTTTTCCTTTTAAGAGTAATAAGGACAGTGTTTTAAAATGTGCGCATATGTTTCGTCTTTGCACGTATATACTTGATGCACTTTCGAAATGCCTTGCCAAAGAGTATGCGCGTGATAATATTGTCAACGAAAACTCATTTCATTGACCACCATATAGCAATTAAACACTAAAATGCATACCCATTTGTTTTAAAAGTTATATATATATATATATATATATATATATATCTAAATTAGTCTAGCAATGTCCAACCAATTTTATTAACTTTAAAAAATAAAATTGAGTCCAACAAATATCAAACTAGTCCAAATCACCCAAGCCCATGAATTATATGCAGCAATCTGTACGGTTTTGACATTTAGAAAAATAAAAAATCAAACTTTTTTTTTCGTAGAGTTGCAAGCTATATACGTCGAGTCCTTACCTTCTCCTTCTTCGATCATCCTCTAGTTTCGCTGCTGAGATCTTCATCGAGTTGCAGAAACTTGAAGGCACAACTTTCATTTTTGTATTGCTCACCTAATCGCAACTTTGAATGTCCTTCTTCTTCTGTGATTTTTTAATTTAAGGAAAAATATTTATCAAATTCATCAATCTTTAGGTTATAATAAATTTGAATGCTCCAATGTTTTATCAAATTCTATTCTTACTTCAATATACTACAAGCCAATGGAGCAAAATGATTCTTCCATGGCATCTAATTCTATTTCTCAAAATAATGAGTGAAAAAAGTTTCGGGGATGTTGGATGGGAAATTGCAGTTATTAAAGATGTTAATAAACCTAAGAATGTGAGATGCTAGTAATGCATATATTGGATTGTTGATGCTTGAAATGATGAAGAGGAAGTTGACAATAATATCTTATCAACTAGAAGAGATAATAAAAATTCTTGAGTTGAAATAAATGAATCCGATGAAGAGATTTTGTATCGGATAACATGGAAAATAACTTTGATGAAGAAGATGAGATTGAATTAGAATTCGATAAAAAGCTAGACAAGATTTATAATTTTTTTAAGTCAATGTTCGTATCTAATTTAATTGTACGAATTGATTACCAATTTTAATATTTATGATATTGAGCAATATGTTTTTGTTGAAAATTTGAAAAAAATATATATAAAGTTCAAGTAATTGTGGTATTTATGATTTTGAGCAATGTTTTTTTTTTTTTCATTTTTAAATTTGAAGAATATGTTTAAAGTTCAAATGATGTATTATTTATTTATGTATTAGTTTAAAATATCTAAAATGATATTAAAAATTGAAAAACACATAATTACACATATTCTTTGCATAGTCACACATATACTTGTAATTCTTGATGCTCAATCGAAATGCATTACCATGCAATACGCATTTTAGAACCTTGAATAAGATCTAGTCACTAAAAGCATTGTTTTCAAGTGTTGTGTGAAGGGAAATAATAGTAATTACTCTTTATTTAACTCAACAATTCACGTCGAGTAACTATTTTTATCATAACAAGATGTCAAAATTGTTGAATAACTGCGTCCCAACAGATGGGGGTCAAGGGTTCCATTCGCCTGGTGATAGAAGTTTTCTTCCTCGTAGTCTTCCTCAATAGAGATCTTGGTTGGTAATCACATTTTTTGAAGGGAGAATGGCAGTCTATATACTTAAAAAGCTGTTTTTAGTCATGAGCATTTTTTAATTGCAACCAAAAACTTTTAATTTATCTCAAAGAAAAGCACTTTTACTCTCCAGGCAGAGCTTTTAACCTTTTAAAAAATTCTATCATTTCCACTCTTAAAAAGATTTATTCATGACTTCATATTATAATACATGGAAACTTGATGTATGAACATGCTGATTCCTCTTATGTAGTACATACGCTAAATTCCTGATCAATGCTAGTGCCTTTGGGATTGAGGTCTGGTTCGTCGTGCTATTTACATCACATTTCCTAGATGAGTTTTAAAACTTCTTACATATTTCGAGAGCATAATGGAGTTGTAGATGCTTTGGATGCATACAGACATTTTGAGTTAGGGGACACAATCAAACTTCTAAATCAAACAAGTTGATAAAGAAAAAAATATAGTATCTTCTTAGCCATGATCTTTATAGAGAATGATAAACCTTAGATACAAATGTAAACATAGTATAACAATTATGAACTTTGTCCATTCCAGATCAAATATTTACTGACCTGCCATGAGTATATATGTAAGCGGCATTTATAAGGAAAAGTGGCATCTAAATTTGTTGTGCATTGTATTGGGGGAAAAACACTGCAAAATGTCGAGACATGTTAATATGACATAAATTATGTTCTTGATGGAAAATATCTAGTGAAGCAAAATAATCTTACCAAACTTAACTTCATTTTTAAGGTGCACGATCGAGGCAAATTCTTTAAAGATCCCTGCAGCCACGATTAGAAAAGGATTAAACTTGTGTTCTGTACTATGTTTATATGTTGACTTGTTCTCATGTTTGATTGGTTGAGGCAAAAAAANAAAAAAAAAAAAAAAAAAATCCCCTACTTTTCCTTTCCCAGCAGGGATAAAATTCACTAAATTACTATTTCCCCCTCAGTTTTCAAATTCCAGTTCGGTAGGAAGAATAGCCTCAATTCTTTGTTCCATTTCCCTCCATTCTTCTTTTAAATATACTTATTTGTGAATCCTCTTCTAATTTTCAAATTTGTTTCACTCTCAACAACTCATACACACCTGCTGCCTATTCAATTACCACTCCCATCAAAATTTCCATTTTCCAGACATAGAGGCAATCGACAAATTCTTATTTCCATTTTTCCTACTTTCTATTCCAACTATTTGAGTAGAGGTAACGAATTCCACAACTTTACATTTATATAATAATTCTTTCCATATGCAACATATATTCTACCCCTTTCATTCCCTACCCCCGTTCTGCCATTGGCTGCATTTGTGGTCTAAAGTCAGATAGCCACATGGTGGAACTCAGTCCTAAACTTTTGTACACGATGCATTTCTATTGGTATGTCAGGTCGTTGTAGTCATCGTTTAGGCTTGAGACACGATTGTAATCCTCCATATATATATATTTTTTTCATATTGATAAGGTTCTGCATTGCTTCGTGAGGTTTATTGGCGGTTCCTAACCTAGTTGGAATTTTCTAATTTCTATTCATCGGGTAGTCTACGTTATCCAAAATAATAATAATATGTGAACATGTATGATGTGGTGCTACCTTCTCAACTTAGGCTTAGGTACAACAGTAATAGTCAAATGAAAAGGAGAATAATTTTGTTATTAAATCATTTCATCTGTGTGAAACTTGTGATAAACTCTTCAATCATATGGCCCAAGGATAAAATTAATTTCATTATCTCAATAATAATGATTACTCTCTTTTTAAGTGTATTTTGCAATGAGTTACATAAAAGATGAAAACTTTTCGAAACAAAAAAATAAAATAAAAAATGATGAGGACTTATTAAAAATTGACGAGAAAAACAAAACAAAAGAAAATAGCAGGCGATGGCATTGTTAAAAGGACCGTAGGTAAACTTAGTCCCTTAACAACTTTTAGACGTAGTTTGTCCAACTTTAGCACTTTGTACATATTACTTTAAATTGTAATTTCATTATTTTATAATAGTTTTCTTTGGTTGTCAATTGATCCTAAGAGTTTGTTTGAGCTCCATTTTTTTTTTTTTTATATGAAAAATGGTATTCTGATGGAGAATGTGTGGTTGAAAAAAATAAGGAAATATTTTTAGTTTGTGTATAATATTATTTTATTGAAAAATGTATTATTAAAAATAAAGGAGAGAAAAATATTTTTTTATAAATAATAGGGATAGTGCTAAGCACTTAAAAGAGTACTATTTCAATCTTTAAACACAGTACATGTACCTTGTAAAATAAACTCTAGGTAAAAGCACATACGTGTGGAAAATAAATAGATTCATTTTAATTTGATTACGTAGCTTGTGTTTTTTTTTTTCTAACTTTGTTATTGATAAGTGCATTTTACGCGCTTATGCTAGCCTTGATTCTAATTTATTTAATATATATTGAGCGAATATCTATTTAATTTAGGCTGAATTGTATATAAAACTCGGATTTTACAAGTTTTTATTATTTTTCTTTCATTAGTGTGAGTAGTTAAATCATTAGTTAGAACAAATAATGTAATCTATGTGTGATCCTAAGCCCTTGTTTAGTCCACATTATTCCCAAAATATATTTTTCTTCCTCTTATTTTCAGCCATACATTTTTCAATAAAACAATATTACATGCAACTTCAAATTTTTTTCTTATTTTTTAACCACACATTCTACATCAAAATTAAAAAAAAAAAGGCTCAAACAGGCTCTTCAATATTCTAGTAGTTTAATTTTCATGTGATGATTTTATTTATGGAGTTTAATACTTTGAATTACTTGGTCAATATTTCGATGATTTTGTGAACCTATAACAAATCGAGGTGTAAATTATAGATTTAGACTACATAATAAAATTTAATAATTAGTATAAAAGTGTAGAGATATCTTTTCTAATTAGTGCGACAGTTACATGAACTCTTAGAGATTTAAGACGTTTAATTAAAGTGTATCTAGATTCACATTGATATGTGAAATTGACTTAATTAAATAGAATCAATTTAAACTCGAGAGTGATAAATTGAATATGTTAGAAGAAGTTGACCGAACATTATAATAATCATGAATATTGATTTGCAAATTAGAGGGGATCCTTAGATGAAATCATAAGTTCTAGCATTCATAATCATATTTTAAATCCCCAATTTAATTAATTGTGTGGATTAGATAAATTTAGTTTAATTACATAATTTAGACAACTAATCACAAACTATATTCTTTATTTTTCGTCAAATAGAAGTTATAAATAATAAATTAGAATTAAATTATAGTCGTTGTGGAAACAATAATTCAGACTCTTATGTCCATTATATTACTTATTACATTTGTCATATTCGCGGAGTATAAAATCGACAACATTTCTCCTTAGTTGAAAGAGCATTCCTTAAATAAATTTACTAAAAGGGTTGTTATATTAACACCATATTTGTTATAAATAAATACACCATATTTTAATTTCCGTGACTAAAATTTATCACATTTATATCCCTAGATATACTTAAATCACATTCTTATCCATAACCTTACATTAACTAATACACCTTGTTCCTAATGGCTATTTCCTTACATTTTTTTCTTCTTATTCAGAATACGAGGGGCAAAGAGTCTTCGTACTCCCTCGTAACGGTATTTTGGATGAAAATTGTTGTCAATTATATATGGGCTAATTAATGAAATGTTAAAAATAATACAATGGGGAAAAAAAAAAAGTTAACATATAAGTATAATGTGATGCACCTATAAAAGATTTGGTGTCAAACTATGTTACCAGTCGAGGTTGAATCCCGAAATTTTTGTGAATCTGGATAGCTTGATCCGATAGCATTGGAGGAGCTGTGAAAAAAAATAAAATGTGCAAAGGTATAGAAAATATATGGATCCTTTTAATTTGGTTACGTAAATTGCGTTCCTTTCCTCATTTTTTTTTCTCCTTTTTAGTTGAAACAGCATTCTGTTCCCATATGTAGTAGTTTCTTCACCCCAAAATCCAGTCTGGTTGTGGAGTTGTGGACGGTGGGGGATTTGCCCATGCTTTGCACTCCCTCGTCCTGACCGCCCATCTCTGCCACCTACATTGGTAATCTCTCTCTTTTTCTCTCCCAGTGCTTGCATGGATGCGTATACAATCGTTTAGACTTGATTATATAATCTTGTATAACATAAATGCTATCTCGATTGTCCACGAATCTCTTTGGTTTCTCAGTTGCAGCTGAACAAAGATGGTGGGCCTTAATTTGGAACGTGATGGGTGGAAAAATCCATTGATCCCCAGTTGCAGACTACAGATCGAGCATGTAATCCTTCCAGGATTGGAAGGGGCCTGGATAACAAAGTGCCTGGTTCAAGGAGATTGTTTGGAGAGTGCGAATAAAGTCGCACATCGGTTTAATATGAGATAAATGATGGATTACTCCAGCTAATGAATTAACCTTTTAGGATGGAACCTCAATTCTCAAAATTCAATTAATCTAAATTTCCTTGTCCCCTTCGAATTCTGTGTAACTGTGTACAAAATATTTCTCCGCTTCAAGATAATATAGGAGTTTACAGGAAACAACATGATGATAAATGTAATTGCTCTGAATATATTATATATGGTTCCCGAAACATAGCCTCTGTTATGTATAGATTACTCGCACGTGAAAAGTGAAACATTGCCCCATTTTGTGAAAACGATTTTTTTTTTTTTTTTTTTTGAGAATGTGTGATTAAAGTAGGAAATTTTTTGGTTTATACGTAAAATTATTTTATTAAGAAATGTGTGATTAAAAATGGGGGCCAAGCAAGCGCATAAAATTGCCACATGACAAGCTCAAGATTTATTAGATTTTATTTCTTATCAATTTTGCTAACTATAAATAAAAAGCATTCTTCAATTCTAGGCAGGCTGGCTTGTTAGAGGGAATGGAAAGCATGAATGGATCAAGCAGTGGCAGGCAGGATCCGAGTTCGCCTTTAGTCTTCCACCATTCATCCACATCCTACTTCAATTTTTCCCCAGTAGAATCACAAGGAAATCCTTCAGTGTGTTCAGAAAGTTTTCACCAACGATGTTCGTCTGAAAGCTTTCTCATCGAGGATCAACCTTCTTGGCTCGATGATCTCCTGAACGAGTCAGAATCACCAGTACTTAAAGGTCACCGGCGCTCAGCAAGTGATACTTACGCATACTTTGGACAAGCAGTTAAGACATTTAACATAAGGGACCAATCCAAATATGAAAATGCGTATATTGGAACTTCAACAGGATCTAGAAACTCAGTACATTGCAAAAATTCCGACAGCACTTCCATTGAGACCAAGACATATTCATTGGAAGAAACAAATAAAAAGGTTTTGAGAGCAATTCTATTCTTTTTCTTTTTGTAAACGACAATGTTTTCAAACATGGAACTGCTATTTTTTTGCAGGAAACAAATATAGTAGTATCTACTTCAGCTGAAGAGAAGAACAGAGAGGAATCTAGTCCACAAAACCTCGAGGGCTCTTCTGAGAAAGCTAATGGTTCACAAGCTAAGACTTTTGCACCCAAGATCGATGCTCAACGTGCTAAACAGTAAGTATTCAGATCACAGCTTTAAACCAATAGTAGTCTAGATAATAAACACACGTTTATATGCAATTATCGCTTACCTTTGGAATTATTCATGTCATCATATGACAAATCTGATTGTGATTATATATGATAAATATACTTGCATCCTAAGATATTACAATGCAGGAATACTGGTCACCGATCACGGGTGAGGAAACTTCAGTACATAAGTCAACTGGAGAGGACTGTCCAACTCCTACAGGTAAAGGATATAGTGAAGAAATTGCACTTACTAGTCTCACATTCAATTTTTGTTGTTGGCGGTGCAAATACTCATTATCTTTTCCCGTTTTCTATATGACAGGCTGAAGGATGTGAGGTCTCGGCTGAGGTTGAGTTCCTTGAGCAGCATAATACTCTATTGATCATGGAAAATAAAGCATTGAGGCAACGCCTGGAGAGTTTATCGCAGGAACTGCACATAAAACACTGTAATTCTTTCGTTTACATAAGAGCTTCGCCTATGATAAAATATGCAATTCTCAATTCAGTCAAAACTGAAAAACATATTTGACACCTTCCTAGGAAAAATCTTTCGTATCTTATTACAAATTCTTGAATAATCAGAAGCGAATTTCTGCAGTGGAGCAAGAGATGTTGAGAAGAGAAATTGGGAGGATGCAAACTCAGTTTCAACTACAGATGCAACCGCCAATGCAGCCACAACATCAACATCATTCCAAACATCGAAACAAAAGTCGAGATTTGAAAACCAATCAAGTAGTTTCTATATGAAGAATAAGAAGCAGAAGTTCAGCTTCATAATTGAGCAGGGATATAAATTAGATATCACGCTCCACTTCTCACTACCTAAAGACTCTATGTTTCTACTATTTTCTTTCCGATTCCTTTTTTCTTTACTTTTTCCTGTTGCCACCACTTCTTCATCACGTGATATATTATGATCTAGATTTAGCATGGCCCTTGCGAAACTTTAGCAGTCTGCCATGAATTGTATACTAGACTTTTAGAATGGAAGGCAGATGTGAAATAGAAGTGAATTTGCTGCTAACCTAAGCTTATTGTTGGTACTGCACCAAAAGCTCCAAGCTTATGGTAGTGGATTTCTTGAGTTTCTTAATAATATGCATCTAGCATTTGGATCATCTGTTGAATGAACCAAACTACTTTACATTGATTCATTTGGAAACTCATTTCAGATTATTTGCTAGGCGCATGTTTTGTTGTGGATTAAACAAATAATATGTACTACATAGAGGAGCTAATAACACGAAGTATGAAAAACGAAAGCAAGAAAACACACATTATAATGTGGGCAATAGCTAAATCCACAGAGTGCAACTGCAAATGAATTACAATGTGGTTTAGACTCCAAACTTTCTGTATTTTATGTGTACTGTTGACCCAAAAAAATGAGCCAACAGATGTTGGGCCCACTCTCGCCACATCAAGCAAATTCTGGCCTGTTTCTACTGGAGAAGCGATGAGAAAGGAGGCAGATTTGGACGCAAGAGGTGCTTTGCGGCGAGAGACAAAGATGTTTGAGCTCAGACGGGTGAAACAAAGATGATCACTCTAACAATGATCACCAACCAAGAACGAAAGTCACTAACCAAAGATCTAGCTAGAATATGTGGAAGGATAGAAATTAATCAAGCGTGTAGATTATGAGACTATCTATTGAGATATTTCTCTACCAAGTTTGTGTAACGTGAGATGAAAGCAAAGATGAAAATGCTTGTAAGAATATTTATAAATATTTCTTGCTCATTCCATATTTTGAGAGTTCAAAATCTGAAAATAAGAATCTTCAATCCAATTTTTCCCAACCCCCTCTAAGTTACAAAGATAATCTATTTATACTACATTGACCGACGTGGTGTCCGTTGGATCAGATGCACGTGACCTCATCTCCTTAGTTGAGGCTTCACAATATTGCCTAATCATACAATTAATATATTGATAATGGATTAGCCGCCCTATACAATAGGCCGGCACCCTGACATCCTCTATTACAAGCGTTACATCAATCACTTCTAAAAGATACTCAAATATATTATAAGAGACAACATCGACTCATGAGCTTCGGATGACCTGAGAGCCTCGGAGCTGGTCTTCTGAGTAGAAAGCTTCAATTCCTTTTTTCATTTCTTTAGGTAGTGTCTCAACCCAAGTGTAGTGCTTTGTTAATTGAGGCACTGCCTTGGTAGTCTGCATAATTTCTTTACATTTTGACCACTTAGATCTTTGCTGAATTTTTTGTTGATTCGATGCCCACATAGATTGTTACGTGGCACTTTGACTTTGAGCTTCGATGACGAGGCGTAACATGTACTATGATCCACGTAATCAAGGCTCACCCTAATATCCTTTATATCAAAGGAAGATATTGTTAGTAATATTACTAGTTGCAATACAGTAAAATACAGAAATAAAACTTATCGACTGATTGAGTCTCGTGACAACACGATATCCTAAAGGAAAATTGTCCGTCGATAATTGCTGCGACCTCTGTGGGGCAATTACCTCCGGGATACAACGATCAAATAAACAAATTGTGCAGCAATCACAAATGATTTTCAGAACTCTCAAGTGTACTCCGGAAAATATGAAAAATGAGTATAATATTTTTCTTCAATAGAAAGATACAATTTCGTTTTTTGTGTGATTTTCTAATGTTCAGATGTGTGTTTATATAGGCAGAAAAAAGATGAAACTACCTCCACTCCATGATCCAGTATTATTTGCAGTGTTAATGAGTTGTTAATATTGGACAGTTAAAAATAGTCTGGCTAATTGACTCATTAAATAATTTCGAAAATGATTAAAAAATATTTTTTTTTAATTAAACAAGCCCAAAAAGGCACAAATCAAAGACCTTTTAATATAATGCGTCAGATGTGACTCAAACCCCCGACCTCGCACACAAATTCCCCACTTTTCACCAATTGGACATTTCATCTGAATTAATTATTTCTTTTCCATATTATATTTATTTTATAAATATCTAACATATATTAGGCCAAACCCTGGACCACGGGAAAGAGTAAGTTACATTAGGCTCCACTTAACTAATAAGTTTGGACATTACAAAATAATACAGTGTACAAAATTCTAGCTTTTTTTCTTTCTTAATACTATGTAATATTATCTATTCTACTTTACCGAGCACGTGAGAGTTGTACTAAAATAAAATCATTTCAGTTCCGTTTTCTACTTACGAATGCAGATTTCCTATTATATTGACAGACGAAGTGTAGAGACGAAACTTGATTAATTAACATCACATAATAACAATAGTTTTTGAGATATACATACTAAACCGTCATGGTCCAGTTTTGAGGTGACCTGACACGACTTTGTTAAACATGTTGTGCCTACAATTATTGCGATCGAGGTTGATCTACGGGCCGTACATGTATTTGTTTTAATTTTCTTTTATAAATATCTACTGACTTGGTAAGTTATGCTCCACTCAGTCAACTAAATATGGCTCAATTGTAAAAGTGGATCGCAATTTGATGTGCTCTCTTTAAAATGCTTAAATTTACGTTCTTACCTTAGTGGATCGAAGATAGTAAATGATTTGACTTAACGAGCAAAGGATAGATGAAATTAGAGTATAACTCAACAAAATAAGTAGCGGGTCGGACCTGTCAAATGAAATGAAAAGAAAATTTGTTTGCCACCTCTCAACTTAACGTTGAATGAATTTTTGACTATAGTTAAGAGGTCATTGGATACCAATAATTGCCACTCACAATGGTTGCATCAATTTTTTTTTTAGGGAAAATTACGTATCAAAACTTTAAGGTTGTATCAATTTTTTTTAAGGAAAAATTGCGTACCAAAACTTTCTTTTGTGCCACCGTGAGTACCAAACTTTCAAAATATTAGCAGTTCAAATCCAAAATGACGATTTTCGTCAGTTCGACTATCAAAATAGCCAGTTGACTTCCAAAATAAAAACATCATTATTTTTCCCAAATAACGCAGAGGCATTTTGGACTAATCACATTTCTCCAAATAATAGCAGACTTCATTGAAGTTTTGTTTCTCTAGTTCTTCTTCTTCGACTACTCTCTGCATGCAACAATCCATCTTGTGTGCACTCTAGAGGAGAACCCTCATTTTTTCTCCATTTCTTTCGATGCGTTTGAGGCCCAAAAGGTGAAACTTCTTCTATAAACCCTTTTGGGTTTTTTCTATGTATATGTCAAAGGATTTTTCTGTGTGTATATATTTGTAGTTTTTTATTTTTTTTTTGGTTTGTTTCTACGATTTGAAGGTTGATCTGATATATTTTTGTGCTATTTTCTGGGGTTTGTTTTGTTCATACATTTCTTCCTTAAATCCTTTTGTGTGTTTTTTGTAGATATCATATGATGTTCTGTTTATATTTTCTTTATGATTTTTTTTTTTTTTTTGTTTTGAATTTTGGAGGTTTCAATGATGGATTTGAATTATTATTTTTTTTGCTATTTTTGTGGGTTCTATTTTGCATGACTTGTTCTAGAGTAGAGAGTTTTGTGGGATTTCACGCAAAGAGATTAAATTGGTTCTTGCTCTTGACAGGTCCTCTAAATTAATGCTCCTTAAAATTGGTGATGCTGATGTTGGGTGTGGTGGAGGCTGCCGACGGTGACGATGACGAAGAGAGTTGGGTGGAATGGTTTTGGTTTTAGGGAAGAAGAAGATGGGGATGATTTGTGGTTATATTTTTTTTTTTTGTTTATTTTTGATTTAATAGGGGAAATGTGATTAGTCCAAAATGTCCCTGCCTTATTTGGGGAAAATAATGAAGTTTTTTATTTTGGAAGTCAACTGACGGTTTTGTAGTCAAATTGACAAAAATCATTATTTTGAACTTGAACTACGATTTTTTTTGAAGGTTTGGTACTCACGATGACGCAAATGAAAGGTTTAGGTAAAATCTGCTATTAAGTGAAAAATTTGGTACTGTTGCTGCAATTTTCTCTTTTTCATATAAGAAAATAAAAAGTATTCCAAACAAGGTCAAGTGCTTTAAAACTTTCATCGATTGATGTCTAAGAAGAAAGAATGAACCCACATGGAAGTGACAATTATCTTAGCCCCTATTTGACTTCCATTATTTGATATTATAATTTTTGGAAGCGTTGTTTTGAAGAATGTGTGATTAAAAATAATAATTTTTTATTTATTTATGTGTAATATTATTTTATTAAAGAATGTGATTAAAAAGAAGAGAAGGAAATATGTATTTTAAATTAGGGGGAGGGCAAAAGGGTGCTTAATCTCTAATTAACTTCATAATCACTTTATTAGGTTGAATTAAAACCAAGTCTTTATTATAATATATAAATCTAGGATCAAATTGCATTACTAATCCTCAATCTACTGTTTTAGTTGTAAGTTGTCCCCAACTTTCAAAAAGAAACACATTAGTCCCCAATCTTTTACTATAATTTAATAATTACTCCCTAATAACGATCATTTATTAAATTATCACATGACGCTCGCACGTCCAACTTCTTTTTAACTAGATTTTGCTTCCTAACCGAGATTGGTGCTAAAAAAAATTTAAAACGTGACATTTTCATGAAGTCCTTCTTAACAAGTCACATCCATTATCCACATTTCCCTATCTCATCGACTGATTAAATTTTGATAATTCAAAATTATAGTGATGTAAATTTGAACGAGAAATGGCCATGAGACAATGAGATGGAGATAATAGATATGTAGAAAAAATTGTGTCAATGCAAATGCAATAAACTCTCGAATCATGCAAGTTACGATATCTGAGAAGTCGAACGGATCAGCTCACCCACTATATTTCTCTTTCTTAGCCACTCAGCATCTAAAGTGTCATATTTTTAGGGTGTGTTTGAACCACATTATTTTAAAAGAATGTATTGAAATGGTAAATTGATGGAGAACGTGTGATTGAAAAAGAAGGAAAAATTATTGATGTGATGAAAAATATTATTTTATTATATAACCCAAGTTTGGCACCCATTCTTTTTCTCATTTTTTTCTCTTTTTTGATTTCAACAACACATTCTCCAAATAAAATAATATTACTCACAAATCTAAAATTTTTCATCACTTTTCCACCACACATTCTCCCATCAATCACTATTTAAAAAATTTTCAACTCATTAAAATGGATGTCAAACATTCACCTAATATACGATTAAAAATAAGTAGAAGAATGAAAAGTTCAAATAGCGCTTAGTGTTTGCGTTTCAGATGTCAAGTGCCCTAACTCATCATATGGGCATATATGATTATCCCTTTGAAGTATTTTCTCGAGATCTGGACACGTTAATTGCTTGCTATGTGACAATATGTTAGGGACCAATCATACATTTTGTCCTAAATCTAGACCCTGGAGAGAGAGAGAGACTAGTGCATGAGGCCAACTCATCTGTTAAAGTGCACCTACCTACCAAATCCAACCCCATCTATTAACTACTTGTCTTTTTCACCAACTTGGTCAAATCCTCTCTCCGTTTGTTACAAACCCTCCAAATTTCTGCCTACTCACCCACCCTCTTTATTGTATATCATACTCTCTCTCTCATCATCCATTGCCAACCTGCCCACCATCCACTCCCACTCCATCCCACCCCACCCTTGCCTACCCTACCCATAGTCCACCCCACACCCACCTCTTCATTCATATATTATACCATCTTCTTCCATTTTCTTGAAATCAAACTTTTCTCTCTCAATCAATCAAACATCATTAGAAAACCAGAAAAAAGTGTACAAGAAAAAAAAAATCTCTGTTTCTCGAATTACTGCATAGTTTTTCAAGAAAGTCTTGTATCATGGGACGCTCGCCTTGCTGTGAAAAAGCTCATACAAACAAAGGCGCTTGGACTAAAGAAGAAGACCAAAGACTCATCAATTACATCCGTTTACATGGTGAAGGCTGCTGGCGTTCCCTCCCCAAAGCCGCAGGTACTCGGTCGTGACAGTATCTATCTGCCTAAAATGATCCTTTTTCGCCGGACTCATAAATTTATTTTTTTCTTGTTTTAGGGCTGCTGAGGTGTGGTAAAAGTTGCAGATTGAGGTGGATAAATTACCTAAGGCCTGATCTCAAGAGAGGGAATTTTACTGAAGAAGAAGATGATATCATAATCAAACTTCATAGTCTGCTTGGAAACAAGTAAGTCCCTTTTTCTTCCCAAAAGATCTGTTTTTAAGATAGGGAGCCTCATTCAACTCGGCAAGTTCTTCATATAATCCTGTACCGTGGTAAAGAATTTTTCAGAAATTTTTAATTTGTTTGAGAAAATTGAATAACTAGGACCATGTGAATATTTATCTCCATTGATGGGAAGTTTTCATTTTTAAATGGGATGCGAAATCTGTTTCTTCCTTTTCTCTGAAATGTGAGTAAAAAAGGGTAAATTGAAACGAGAATATTTTAACAATATTCTTGTCAGTATTTTAGAGAAAAGAACATTTTATTATTTTTACTGCTGTAAAAAAATATTCTAATTCGGTTTCCTGCAGATGGTCTTTGATAGCTGGAAGATTGCCCGGCAGGACTGATAATGAGATCAAGAATTATTGGAATACCCACATTAAACGCAAGCTTATTAGCCGTGGCATTGACCCTCAAACTCACTGTCCTCTCAACGGCAGCGCCACCGCTGACACCACTAAGGATCCGGCCACTTCCGCCCCGAAAACCACGGCGAATATATCTTTGGACTTCAGTAACTCAGCACCATCATCAGAAAAATCCACTTTCCTGATCAATGAGTCCGGTAAGAAGTGCATGCCTCCAACGGACTCTTCTAACGACACCAAATGCAGCAGCGGCACCACCTCGGAGGCTCCGCCACCGCCGGAGAAAAACATTAGACATGGGAATGCAATTGACCTTGAACTATCCATAGGACTTCCTTCTCAATCAAAGTATAGAAAGACAGGTTCTTTCAACTCATCTGCAGAGTCAAAGCTTTTCTTTGATATCTTGCAACCCGCGGCGACACCATCTCCGGTGGCGCCGCTGGTGGCACGGCCAATGATGTTTTCTTGTTGTCAGTTAGGATTTCAGAAGGGTCAGTTGTGTAGTAATTGCGAAGGTAGAATTGGTCTATACTGATATTGCTGACCATTGGATCTGTAGATTTTAGGTGTAGATATTAATGCTTCTTTTTAATGCAAGTCTTGTATAATTAGCCCCAGTTGGCCAAACATAAATGTCATCACTCTTTTTGTTTTAAATTTTTCTGGGTTCAACCAAAATTTAAATACTCAAAAACATATATATTTCAATTGAAATTAAGAAAAAAGAAAAAGAAAAATCGATTTAATGTGTGTCAAATATCGCAATCAAATTTTTTCTTGTTTCTTAAAATATTTTGTGCGGCGCATGAACTTTGTTCGTATGCAAACAAATAATTGAGACGTCGGCTCTAATATGAATTAAAAAAAGGCTTAAGTTCCAACTAATTTTATTTAAAATCGTCATATTAGCTTTTTGGAACGACGGTTAATTTAATTTTAGTATTAATTAAAAGTCAAGGGGTATTAATCTATATAAAACCGTTGGACCAAATTACCAAGTTTTAAGAATTAACTTATCATGGACTTTGGAGTTCCGTATAAAAGTGCTTGTTGTAGTTGTAAATTTGTTAATGACTTTAAGGTTTTGGTAAGAATTTATTTTTAGATAATTAAATTCCGTGTGGGTAACAATCACTTATTTTATAATAACTGATTCCGTAAACAGCTGAAAACATAAAATAATTATTAATCATGGACGTTTGTGAACAAAATATTTCTTTTTTTTTAAAATTTTGTACTATATTATAATACTGCAATACAAAATATTTTACTTTTAAATAAGAAAATTTTGTCTTGAAAAGTCTCGATAACTCCTTTTCGACGAAACAACAAACAATGGATTTTATGAGAGTAAAGTTTTTTTATTAAGAAGTGAATAATTAAATTGCGTAAAATTGAAAGGCATTTTAAGTTTTTAGCATAGCATAGTAATATTGACTTTCAAAATGTATGGTTTTTGTTGCTAATTAGAAACCCAAGTAATGCATAGTGTTCAACAAATTCTTAATAAATGATCCGTGTTTGAACATCTAAACTCATCCTACTTTGTAAGTAAATTTAATAATAGACAGTAAGTGAAAGATCGAGAATTCCATATTTTAAGAGCTCACAAGTATAGATGAACTGGTCAACGAGTAAGATACGAGACACATATACATCGAAACATAAGGGGGTTGTTGATTTCAAAGTAACCGTCACATAGCACCATTCGAGAATGTGTTGAAAATCCTAATCTTGAAATGAATGTAATTTGGTAAATTGTATAAGGTACTAGTTGCATATGAAATTAAATAATTTATTAGGAATCCAGCTAGTTTCTTGTGCTTAATTAGGTTCCACATAAAATAGGGCGCATGTTCCTCCACCAACAAAAACCAACTTACTCAAAAAAAAAAAAAAAAAAAAAAAAACAAAAACACACACACACACACACACACAAACACACACACCTATTCCTGCACATAGCAGTTAAATCAAACATTAAAGATCAAATAACTTAGAACATGTGNAAAAAAAAAAAAAAAAAAAAAAAACACACACACACACACACACCAGATAGTAGTGTGAAAGTGAAGCTATTAAAATTTACTAATAATGGCCTTATTAATCCATCTTTATTACACTTTATTAAGAAAGAAAAACGAATATCATGACATCTCAGATTCATCATATTTTGAGAGAAAGAGAAGAGAATAGATTAAAGGACATGTGACATGTTTGGCTGGTAGGTATATAATCGAATCTGCACATTTAATAAAAATATAGTAATATAAAAGGGCTGGAAATTAAGAAACAATTGAATAGTAAAAGGTTAGATCGCTTGTTCGATGATTGGGTTCAAGCGAAAAAAATTGAGGAGATGTCTAAATTTTCGGTGCAATTACATATTATTAAAAGAAGCATTTAATTAAACGCTTTACTAACAATTTAATCTTGATTCAATTCTTTAAGTTTCGATATGTTACTTTTTTCGAGTCAATGATCGAATTGATTTTTAAAACACTAAACAAAACAAGGATTAAGGAAGAAGAATCATGTGCATGGGCATGTGCACGTGCATACTCGGTGGAATTTGATTCCTATGTAGAAAGAAGTTTAGGCCAACAAAACACTGCCTAATATTCAAGCATGGTACAACTGGACATTATCCTGAATAACCTAACATGTGGTTAGACAGTTAAGTATCCCATAATAAACTCAAAAATCATATATACGTACCCAAAGCCTCGATCTATCGAACCTTCGGAGGACACACCTACTAGTATACATAAAATATTGAAAGACGGACATATTTATGACACGGCGAATTGCAAGTAAAAGTGGATTA
This sequence comes from Fraxinus anomala, assembly GCA_903798345.1. Classification (NCBI taxonomy): domain Eukaryota; kingdom Viridiplantae; phylum Streptophyta; class Magnoliopsida; order Lamiales; family Oleaceae; genus Fraxinus; species Fraxinus anomala. The sequence goes on along the minus strand of CAIGRN010166463.1, from coordinate 1,483 downwards.
TCGATGATTATTGAAGATCAATGACTCTGTTGAAATAAACTAAAACTGAATAATATATTGATTGAAATTTTATCTTTGAGCCTTAAAGTAAGGAGTGCAAATTACGTACAAGTTCGGTAGTCCACGGTGAGAATTGGCCGGCGCCAACTTAGCATGTGATGAGCCAATTATTTTTCACACTAAAACCAATCAAAGTTGCTTTCTGTCTGTCGTAAGTCGTAACCATCACATGATAAGGATTATAAGACTTTCCTCCTATACACAATTTACGTTGTCTAATGTTAACTAAATCAGTTCACTCAATCTTCCACATCACCTGGACAGTGCCTGAAATTATTTTATATTATGTCACTTTCTCCTTTTCCAAATGAGTAACGTGTACCAATATACCTCGTTGATTATAGAAATAAGTTAGTAACTTATTTGTTGTTAGTTTATTCCTTTGTGTTTAAAAGCTGGGGTTTTTGCCGATTTTTATCCGAGTAATACTATTTAAAACCACTGATATTTAACATAAACATACGTGGAATCATTTGTGTCATTAAATTACAGATTCAATTAAATACAATAATTTATAATTCATTTATTATGACACATCACATACTTATACCTAAACTGATGTTAGATAGAATTATTCTTTTTGCAATTATATATATCAAAGTTGTTCGACTTTGAATGAATGCAAACTGAGTAGGGCATTTTTTATTTTTATTTTTTATTTTTTTGTAGAAAAAAATAATGTTCAAGGACTATTTAGTATTTTCATCTTAAGAAAAAGAAATGATAAGAACAAAGCCATAAATAATGAGGGGTGGTGGGTGATGGTGGGTAAGCTGGGGTTTTTGCCGATTTTTACCCGAGTAATACTATTTAAAACCACTGATATTTAACATAAACATACGTGGAATCATTTGTGTCATTAAATTACAAATTCAATTAAATACAATAATTTATAATTCATTTATTATGACACATCACATACTTATACCTAAACTGATGTTAGATAGAATTATTCTTTTTGCAATTATATATATCAAAATTGTTCGACTTTGAATGAATGGAAACTGAGTAGGGCATTTTTTTTTTAATTTTTTTTTTTTTTTGTAGAAAAAAATAATGTTCAAGGACTATTTAGTATTTTCATCTTAAGAAAAAGAAATGATAAGAACAAAGCCATAAATAATGAGGGGTGGTGGGTGATGGTGGGCAGTGGTTGGTAGCCAAGTGATGTTAGCTACCTGTTTCTTTGTCTCATCAATTTTATGGGGTCCACTTTTATGTGTGTGTGTGAGAGAGAGAGAGAGAGAGAGAGAGAGAGAGAGAGATTAACTGATTATTATAAGTTATATATGATAAAATAGGAATTGAGGTGGGTCCATCTCCTAGAAGGGTTTGCAAGAGCCCACGTTATTGCACCTAACAAAGTTGTCAGCCTGTGGACATTGCAACACTAATTCTACCAAACTTGAGATAATGTTTTGTC
>CAIGRN010166436.1:0-28310 GCA_903798345.1 Fraxinus anomala | reverse complement strand
GGGGGGGGGGGGGGGGGGGGGGGGGGGGGGGGGCGGACCATCCTTCATTGAGGATCATCTAGCTTTTCTTTTTAATACTCCTATACAAATTCATACATGCCATCAATCTCGGACCAAACATAAGTCTGACCTTACAACTCTCTTAGCTTTTGTGATTTCTTTCAAGTTGGATGAAGAGGTAACTCGTCACTTATGAATCCTACAGCTTAGCGATAGAAGGGGAGGCTCGTGATAAAGCAACCCATATGAGACAAATCTTGTAAAAGAACTGCTATTCCCACAAAGCCACAAGCCCTTTTTCCCGTCAAAACGAGCAAAAGTTTGATGAAGGAGCCGCAACTACTCTAGGACAAGAACAAGAAATGTGGATATCCTGTGCAGATTCCTACGGCATTATGCTGGAGAAACTTCGATGGGAAATGCTGATCATATGGTCGCCTTTATGGAGGCAATCGAAAACCTAGCTATTGTCGTATATTGATTGAACAGAACAAAACTAGCACCGTTTGCGCTGCAGAAATGGAGGCGGAAATCCCCCAAATTGCGGACCCATATTGCCACCTTATGCCACATCAACAGCACGGAGATCAGCATGAGCTGGAACAATCGAAAATATGCATTGCCGACGTGGAGACTAAGCAAAAAGAGGGTGAAGTAGGAATATCACAAATAGGCACTTCCCCTTTTCAGAGGACATCTGGTCCGAACCACTGCGGAAGAAGCTCAAAATGCCCCCAGCTAATAGGATACGAAGGTGATAGTGATCCAGTTGGTCCCTTGGACAAGTATAAAACTGACAAGACCAAAGTGACAGTCTTAAATGCATGCCAAATCCATCGAAAAATCTCAACATACTATTCAAGACCAAACATTTAGAATATTAGCCGTTCAAAATTAGCAGTTGGATTATCCGTAAACCTAGAAAATGGAATCAAAATTCTAAAACTCAGCTTTACACAAACTATAAATACGCTTTATAAGCAATCCACTTGATTGTTTTGGAAGAAGTCAAATATTCACATATCAGTGAAATCAACATATTTAAGCTCAGGGGATGATCATTAAGAACATTCTTAAGCAAATCGAGGTCGCAGTATCTATATCGACTCTACATTTTTAACTCAAAATTCATGCAAATCATGTTAACCAATGAATCAGTAAAAAATCTAATGTGAAATGAATCAATGCCATTGCCACCAAAAAAAAAATGTATGCATGTGATATGAATCAGTAAAATAAAAATTGATACCAGTTGCAAAATCAAAGGTCATATGAACCATTACGATTAGCAATGAGGAAACATGCAGTGGCAAGAAGCAGAGAAGATGACACAGTAACAATTGAGCAGAAAAAATTGCAACAGGAAGAAGGAAACGTGCACAAAAAATTGCGGGACCAAAAAAAATTCAGACAGTACTGACAGAAATAGTTTTTCTGAACCGAACATGTTCATACAGAAACAACTTACAAATTCTCAGAAATTATAGATGAAAAATTACAGGAAATATTAATTACTTGCTACAATTCAATTACCAGATTTTCCATATATACTTCCCTCCTCCTCACCCTCCCACCCCACTCACCCCCCGAAAAATACACTTATTCCCCGTATCCCTTTTTCATACACAACTAGCAACCGATTCTGCTCACTGTCTTTGGGCCATAAAGCTACCCTATCCGGGTTTGTGCTAGTAAAGATGTGCAGAAACAGACAGGGGCCTGTAGTTCTGACCATGAGCCTGGGGTCTACGAAAACTGATGGGGAGAAGAAGCGCAAAGAAGAAACTAAGTCGCAACAGCACTCGTATCTGGCCAAGAATTGGAAGATCATTGGCAAAACAGACAGATTTGGGATGAATCAAAAAGCGTGCACTGTTTTGAGTCGGCCGGAGCCAGGAATCTGGTCCATATGCAGCATAACTTAACTAAGAAAATATTCGAATAAATACTCAAAAACTAAATGAGCCTTTGTCTTTTGAGTAAACTAGTCCACATTTACAGCAAATTGAAATCCAAAAACTTTCCGGTCATGTTATGAACTACAGCAAATTCAAATACAAAAGCTTTCAATGAGATTTTTTTACGTTAATTCTATTACAGAAACTAGTCTATTCAATCAAAATAATGCTATGAGAATACTAAATTACCTTTTCTTGTTTTATCTAAAAAAACACTGGCATGACATTGACTCCCATTGCCCGAATCAATATATGCAGGTTTCCCTTTTAAGAAAAATGGTATGTATTCTTGAAAATAACTGCTACAATTCACAAAAGAGGGGGGGAGCTTTCACGTTGGTTGTTCCCATTTCACTTGCCTCTACTACATACTTCACTCGAAACAACAAATAAATAACTATAAAACTTCGACTTTCTTGCCCTATAACTTCAGTTCAAAACACAATAAGTACTCTTCGTGTATCCTTGTCAAGAAAGCTTTTAAGCATCACAAAGATCAAATGATTGCACTTCTAAAGGCATAAGGTGACAATGGCACTCCTAATTTACTTCTCAAATCAAGAGAGAATATAGTTTTGCCATTGTACTTTTAAGAACATAAATGTCATCCCAGATAATCACAACAGAGCAATGTTTAAGCAGCCCTAACGAATGACCTGGCTTTACAGCCACTTAAAAATTACATAATTTAGCACTTCCAGTTCAGTTACACAACTTTTAAGTGTATATTTGATCTGCATTAGACCGTATTCAATAATAGACATTTTAACTTCTCTTTATGTACACCGTACAGTACCGTCCAAGCACCTTACCAAACACGCTTTAAAAGGAGTCTTTGTGACAACAAGAGATCACAAGTACCTAAGAACCCAAAGACTGGTCTTGCCTTCAAACTATGGCTAAAAGTCATGAATGCAGCTTGAAGAATAGCAAACGTAAATGCTCTGTATATATTCAAAATAAAAGAAACATACAATAATTAACCACTTTTAATAGCCCTCCATCAGTAAAATAACTTCATCAGTATACATAAAATATCGTAGATTGACAGAAAATTATGAAAATCAATGCCATTAAGCCTTTTTGGCTTTTTCATGCTAGAAAACGCAGATATAGAAAGACTTCAGAACCCAAATTTAAAAAACAGCAAAGTTGCAAATCAGGTCTAAGCAACGCGTACTAGAAACTAGAGTAGACTGAAGAAGCGACGGATCTATTGCAGTCCATTTCTCAACCAAAGATTTTGCAGACCGTAATCATGTAATCAGCACAACTATTTAAAGAATTCGCACCCCAGAAGCAGTCATATTACCTGAACAGACACCCGTTCATAAGTCACTCCATCATTCAGCATAAAAAGTGATAAAAGTTAGCCAAGTTCACTTAAATTATAGGAGCATGTATTAGTAGAGTGGAGGAGTCACAGACCTATAGCAGTACATTTATCAACAAAACATATCAGTCAGCAATAAGGCAATCACCACACCCATTTAAGTAAAAGATGTGCAGACCTTTTTAAAAAAATTAAGTAATAAACATAGATTGATCTTGCTAGTGTAACCAAGGATTCTATCTGTCCGTAAAATGTAATATTATGCAACTCTCATCACTGAAAGCAAGTAGCATGCAATTATTGACAGTTCTGAGAGATGAATAGGCTAACATTTGAATTAAACATACAGCAACTCCAACAGGCAACAAGTATTAGATGATCAATGATACTGAGATAGCCTTTGAAGTCACAACAAGGAGACAATTTACCAGGAAAAAGATTGCATGTAATAGGTTAATGTGTATATTATTGAAAAATAATCTATGTTATATGAATTTACAAGGATGGTCTAGAATATAGAATCTCTCTCTACGTTACACGAAGACAGTCTGCCTCAGCGAGAAACTTGTCAGCATATTTTGACATGACAAAAAGTAGTTTTTGAGCTTTAACAAAACTGCTGGATTTAGAATATAGAATAGTATCTTTCTGCTTGTAGAAGTTCTACATGAAGACAGTCTGTCTCGGCAAGAGACATGTCGACGTACTTTGATGTGCCAAAATGCAGTTTTAGAGCTTTAACTACACCGCCGCTTGTTATGCCTACACATTGCCATAGTCAAAAACATGCAAATCCAACAATACATTGTAATGTCCCTTTTCTATCTCGTCTTCCTTTACATTATGAAGGAGAAGAGTTTCAATGATGAGATCTTCCCAGTCAATATCCACTTGCATTTTCCTTTGCTTCTTCCCAGATTTTATACATTTCGAGACACAAATATCATTCCCATCACCAGCATCAGCTACAAGAGGATGCATAATCTTCTGAATTCGCAGCTTGGAAGCTTTTATCTTTTCTCGCCTCCTTGCATAAACTAAGCATCCCCTATCAAAAGATGGTGGTGAAGCATCCAATCCTACATCTTTCTCAAATCCTTGTTTCAACAAAAGCTTTTTACTCAAATCTGATTTGCCCTTCCACCAGTCTGTACATGCATGAAGGTCAAAACTTCCCGCTCTCTTCCTTTTGTTATCCTTGGACCTTTCTGATGTGGCCTTGAGTAGAGGAACCTCGTCCAAGAACTTGGAATAACTCATGGCCAAACATTCTGTGAAAATCTGAAATTTATCAGGATATTTAATTCTCATAGGTGACTGAAGATTTGCCTCACAATACAGCACAGTGCAATTTTCTGTTATATGACTATCAACTCCATATTCGGTTTCTTTGCTCACACATCCACCAACCACCTCCGTCAGATCAAATCCAACATGCTCAAAGCTCTTCCCTTTCTGACCGAATTGGCTCATTGACTTCATTTCCATGTACTGAATCACATTTGGAGCATTCTTCAGAATATTCTTCACTGTGACATCTTCACCCCATGGCAAAGTTTGCGCAACTTTAACAAGCCTCTCCAGAAGTTCCTTGTACCTACGCCTACACGTAACAACTGATACATGCAACTCCTTTGCAACAACTTCAATCTTTACATCTAATTGATTCAATTCCCCGACAAAAACCAAGATTGCCGCCACAACCGCCATCGGCCTCCTTCCTGTGGTCAAGAACCACTTGATCAAACATTGCATTAAAAACACCCCTTGCTTCAACATCCTCTGAACCACATCCTCCGAAATCCTATTAAACATCGGATATTTCCTAATAACATGTTCCAGAGATTTCACAATATCAAACTCTGGCAACTTCAAGTCAAGAAAATCCACAACTCGATTAATCATCCGACCCAATTCATAAACATCACACCCCACCAAATCTACCACTTCTTCAATTGGCAAGATCTTCTTATCCTTCCTCATCACAACATAGGCACACGCACCTATAAGAACCGGGAACCAATTCCCTTGACCATATGCCCCTTCCGTAACCGTCTCAACCATAACCTTAACCTCATCGGATTTTGAACGCGAAAGTCCTAATTTAAACATAAAATCCCCAATCAATTTGTGGGCCTCGTAAATTTTATTTTCCTTATAATTGTAAGTACTGCCAGTGCCAGCAGTTCCCACACGAACGTAGGTGCCAGCAGGGCCGGTAATGCCACCAATATGAGCTTGAAAATTGTCAAAATCTTGAACTACGCCACATAATGTGCAGACCATATTGCCTGTTACATCGTCCGGGACGAGAGTTCTCTGTCTGCAACTCTTGCAGAGACGAGAAGCATCCATATCAAGCAAATTTACTGAAACTGTTTATGGGTATAGGGAAGATTGCTTCTACAGAAAAAAAAAATAAAGAATTTAGATGAATATCATTAAAATATTTGTAGAGTCAGAAGAATGGTGCACTAATTTTTGTAAATCTTGCTGCCGGCTGGAGGAGGACGATAGAATCAGATTTAGCCCCTTGGAGAAGAACCACTACAGTTGCGATTTTCTTGGATGATTTAATGAACAATTGGACTAGGTCAGTCCGTCAGTGGGTTTATAATAAGGGTTTTCATCGTATAAAACGACGTCGTACACCTCTCCATAACGGCTCTTTCGCGCACAATTGTTGAGGGGATTTATATGTTGAGATTCTTGAGAATATTTACCAATGAACTTGACTTAGAAGTGTTTGGAACATACTTGACCTCTTTTAAAATTCTTCTTTTTTATAAACTCATGTTTTTATTATACGTCACACAATAAAATATTATGCAAATAAATTCAATTTTTTCCTATATTTTAACCATACATTCTCTAAAAAATACTATTTAAAACAATGTTATTCCACAAAAAAAAATGACCACCCTTGCTTGATTTTGATTTTTTTAAAAAAATTAAATTCATTTTGAATTACACATTATATTAATAAATAACTTTGCACGTGAATTCATATATTTTCTTACTTTTTAACTACATATTCTCTAAAAAAATATTTTTCACAAAATCGCTTTTCAAAAAATAAAAATCAATTAGGCTCAGTATTGTGAATGTGTTTATTATCTATTTTTTTCTCTTTATGTGACTAATTCACTAAATTCATAATTTTTTTTAGAAAAAGTTATGTATAGTCGACCTTTTTAAACAAACCCTCAAACTTTAATAATTTGGAATCAAGTCTCAAGCCCTTGTTTGGTACTCATTAAATTTTTTATTTTCATTCTTCTACTCATTTTCAACCACACATTCTTCAATAAAATAATATTTTACATCACATCAATAATTTTTCCTTCTTTTTCAACCACACATTCTCCATCAATCTACTATTCCAAAATACATTCTTCCAAAATAATGTGACTCAAACACACTTGCTCTTTTACCTAGTGAAATTTGTTGACGCATAACTTTAATAATTTGGAATCAAGTCTCAAGCCCTTGTTTGGTACTCATTAAAATTTTTATTTTCATTCTTCTACTCATTTTCAACCACACATTTTTCAATAAAATAATATTTTACATCACATCAATAATTTTTCCTTCTTTTTCAACTACACATTCTCCATCAATCTACTATTTCAAAATACATTCTTCCAAAATAATGTGACTCAAACACACTTGCTCTTTTACCTAGTGAAATTTGTTGACTCAACAAAAACAAGCTTTTTGTCATTCTTGATTAAGGTCGAGTAGCCAAACAAACTATTAGTGATAAGCCAGATGAAGGTGATGACGACATCAAATCATCATATCTCTTTCGCCCTAGGCTACACATTTGCTATAATAGTTGGGACAAATATATCAATACAATGACAGTGAGCTAACTCCAAGAAACTCCTCATTAGTTTAGATTGCATGCTATAACTCAATCGCATGAAGTTAGAATCGACCGTTTGGCTACATGGAAAATGGAGTGAGTAATAAATTTCAAACAATTTCCCATTTTATTCAGAAATTGGATTTCAAGATCTAATTTCAATGCAGCCTAACAAGAATAAGAATGCTTGAGATATCGAACCCTTTGCCTCTTGTGAAAGCATTATTTGTTAGAGAAAATTCTTCGAATACAAATGTCTTATTCCTGAACTTTATCATTGTCACTAATCTTATCTCTTTTGCCAGTTAATACTCGACCTTCACCAAGTGTATAGGGAACGCTTTGAGACAGTCTTGTATCAGACGAGATCGTGCATGTAATCACACCAAATGTATGCCTTGAAAAGAGACATATCCGTCCCCTACATCCTTGTCAAGTGTCAACCTCTCTTAAGTTTATCGCACAGCAATAAAAGTAAAATTGAAGTCTTAATCGCAAGAAACAAAACCCGGAGTTTGCCAAGATATGGATAACTCTCCGTTTGAGCTCCACTTCAAAGTTGATATCTCTCTGATGCACTAAACTTCGTCAAGAATAAGGGTACAACTTAGTATCTCGCCAAAAGCATTAGGATTCTCTTTCAGTTGTCCATTTATATCCAACAAATTGAATCTCTCAAAGATTGGGACATCTAACACTCGCACACTCACTACACAAAGACTACACAACCACAAATGAAGGTAGTTACTTAGAGTACAAACCCAAGACTTGAGTCCTTTTCTGATAGAGGAAGACGGGATTAGGTTTTCGTTATTCAGTAAATGAGAGAAGACCCCCTCAACTACCGGCATCCAAAGCTGAGGTCAATCTTGATTAATCAACGGCTAGGAATATTCCATCCCTTCCCTCCCAACAATAAAAACCAGCATACATATTTCAAGACACAATTCTAATCAAAGATTTAACAATTTTAAGCTTCAAGAAAATGACTACGAGGTACTATTACAGGCAAATGCATCAAAACCAAGTGTTTTGCGTGTGCGAAATTGACATCTAAATCTTGGCTATCAAGAGTGTGTTTTTGAAATAAAGATTAAGTTTAAGCTTTTTGGAATCCAAGCCCTGCAAGAATATATTGCGGATAATTTCACATATGACTAAGAAAGATTGGATTTCTTTGAGCAATACAAGGCAAAACCAAAGTAAGAAATCTAAGGATCAAGACCAGGAGGGCTTGTGGTGGGGTCAAACCAAAATAACATTTTAGCATTGGTGGTGGTGGTCAATGGCGGCATAGACATTATTTTCTTTAGGAGGTGTAAGAAGACACAAAATGGGGTAGCTGGAGGATTAGAAGGAAGAGAGAGTAGTGAGATAAATCCCACATCTTTTTCTTCTTAATAGTCTTGAATTCCTGCATTTCGATGAGCATTTCAAGCCAATTTGTAAAAGCTGACTAGCAAAAATTATTGGCATATATATTTCAACTCCTGTAATTACACACCTATACACAATATTCTAAAAAGCGTAAAGCGTGACTAGATGAGTGAAGTCTTTCAATTCTTCTCTACACAATCAAAACAGACAAAAAGATACAAATTAAAGCTCACTTACAGAAAAAATACATTCATTTTCATTCAAACAAAATATATTTTAACGTCTTTGCCAGCACAATTTTTTCAAGTGCTCCTTTTGTGAGGGAAGTGCACCTTGAATTCTTGCCAGCCTACATGATTGTTCTGTAAATAAACGATATGTCGATTGCCTCTCCCACGGAACAATCCCAAAATCATCATTATACTTTTCCATCCCTTCAACCAAGAACTGCCAGACGAAAGCTCCTGCACCAGACTTCTGTGTTTTCGCGGACTTGTATATGATATCAAGTATAACTTTATAGAATCTACCTCGTTTAGAAGGATCAAAATCTTTGTTCTCAGTCGACAATCCAAATTCAGTGACCATTACCGGCTTTTTAAGTTCTTTATCACCATCTTCAATGTGAGAAAGCATCCACTTGGAAACAAATTTTAATTTGTATTCGAAATCTGGATTATGAGACCTACCAAAAGAAATTGGATTAACATAAATTTATTATTGAGTAGAAAAGCAAAGCTTCGTGTTTATTACATGCAATTGACCATATTAATCGAGGTAAGAGAATATATGTGTGCGTGTGAAAGTATTGAATTATAACACAGTTGCTTTTACGAGTATGTAGTCTCAAAAGAGTAAGTCGGAAGAGAGAGTGGTAGAATGAAACTAACATGACCTCATCTAGTTAAATTTAATTTTAGATCTTCAAGTAAATCTAACAATGAACCGATTAGAGTAGATAAAAAAGATTCATGTAGCTGAAAGGTGCTTTTAAGCACACCCAAACATGCTCTTAGTGCATGATTGGCAAAGCTTAATTTTTTTTATTTATTTAAATTTTTTTTTAGGTGTTCTTAGCGTGCAGTTCTAACAAGTGGATGGTAAAGTGGCAAGTATTCGAAATGTGCGTGAATAAAAATTATGTTTTGAGTTATTTAAATTAAAATTTAAGCTTTTCCTACTATGTATTTAAATATGTGAGTTTGAAATATAAATATTTTTCTTAGTAAAATTGAAAAAGAGTAAATCCGTTGACCCAAAAAAATGTATCACTGATGTGGCTAACAGATCTCAAGTCTACGCAAGCTTGGTTCCTACATACTTGAACAAATCGTCAGTCATATGTGGCCTTCTCCGAAAGGGTGGAGTTGGTCGTGCGCACTCTGACAGTCAAATCAGTCGGAAGAATTGTTATATGAGTGTGGGGGAGTTTTAAACGTGAGCCTACAATATAATAAAAGGGAGTCGGCTTTGGGGAGAAACAAATAAAAATATGGTAGCAAGATTATAATTGAGAGTCTAAATTTGCATTACCTTTGAATGATACTAATGTGAGCTTTTATATTTGGACGGGGTGGATGAAGGTCGTGGGATGACAATGCACGTGACCTCATCCAAGTGTTTGACATTTCTTGTCTTAGATATCAATCAATCACAGCCTTAAATGTTAGTACCAATTTCGTATTCATAAGACCTAGCTTGCGGCCTAGGACTTGACCAAATAGGTCGGCGGCGGCGGCGGCAGCGAGTTGTCTTGTCAGTTACAATGATCCCTTTAAGATTTTTTCACCGTATCGTCCTAAACCGACTCTTCCTATGGGGTTCGAGTGTAATGGGGTCGACCCAACTGTATTTCGCGAGAGGAAACGGATCGTCCACACTTGATGGTCGGTCTAGTTTTGCCTCATGTTACTGTACGGGGCGTGGGAGCGTCGAACCGTTTGTCACGTGGGAGGGTTGAGGCCACATGAGAGTTCTCGTGTAGAGAAGCGTAAGAAAATTAATATTTTAACAAAACAATCCAATCCCACCATTTCTCTTTGGTCTATATTCTTTTCCAAAAGGTTGATTGGTGCAAATGATTCTCATCCTATTGATTTACTGTGAAATATAAACTTATGATTTGAATCTTGACATTTACGTCCCTATTCATACCTTTTCTTGCTAAAATGGGACTTGCCGTTAAGCCCATGTTAGATGGTCATTATTTGACAAAAATAAAATTTTGAATATTGAATTTTTAAAGAATGTGCAGTTACAAAAATGAATTTTTTTTTAGTATATGAGCAGAATATTTTATTATGTGAATGCATTATTGAAAATGAATATGTAGAATAAAGTATTTTGAAATAATGACTGTTGTGCTAATTTCCATGATCTTGATGGTTAAACCTTTTTTTCTATGAAAAAGCTGGTTATGTCTTTACCGTAGTTAAAATAAAATAAACGGAAGAGAAGAGAATAAAATAAAAACAAAACAAAACAAAATAGAAATAAAGTCCTGGCTCATAATTTTAAGTTTATATTTCTACGTGTACATCAAGATTTACAAAAAAATAATAATATAATACCATATAGTACTTTACAATTTGTCAATTTAAAACATAATTAAATTTTTCATCAAATCTTTTTCTTTCACATAATTTTTAATAATTTATGTACATTTTTTTACGTACAAATAGCAATTTTTTTGTCAAATGACAAAATAGGGTTAAATTTTCAATTATTCTACTTATACATAGCCTGTCCTCAAGAGGCGGAGGAGAGTAACCAATTGCAATTGGCCTTGGCTCTTCGCCTGTCCTCAAGAGCTGCCTGTGCTGATTACCCAATTCCTTGGATCCATCGCCGGGTGAGTCGACATCGCAAGCTTCTTCATAGCCTGCCTCTGTAGAGACCATGTCAAATCGTTTCGTTTCTGAGTAAATGTAATACTAGTGCTTTTAAAACTTAATTGCAGACTCTGAGGAGGTTCTCTCTTTGTTTCTGAATATCTTTTTAAAGTATCCTTTTGATTTCTGCATTCGATTTTGCATTCAATTTTTTCAATTATCTACAACTAGTTTTTTCTAACTATGCTTCATCAAACTGAATTAGTAGATATTTTTAAAACAATAACTAATTGGAAAATTTAATAATACCACACATACTTGTAAATCAATTGCACAAAAATAGAAATGTTATACACCACTTGTCTTTCTTGAAAAAATTCAATGGTGAATACAACAACAAAATCAAATGGTGAAATTTAATAAGTTTGGCTTGAAATTTTTTGTAGCACTTGTATTAATTGCACTAGATGTTTTCGATACTCCTTTAAGACGTTGCTGTTTCATTTATAGCGAATAGATCATAATTGATGAATGAAGAGTAGGTATCTGGAGTGGATATCCTTTACACAAGAGGTTGGAGAAATTTCTTCATCTATTGGATCTCAGAGAAGCAGATAAAACTCATCACAAGTGCTTTCCAGGTCCAATTTTGATATTAGTATAAAATGGTGGAGTCATCAGCCTCCATTTCGGAAGGACGATACACATATATAAACGATACGAACAAAGGCCCACCTGAAGCAATTGACATTCATCATATCATCATTCCGAGAAACAGTGCATGGAGTTACATATTCTGCATTTTTATTCTGCTTTTGGCCACTTTCTGCTTTCTCGTTCTCCCACGGGTACTTTTATATAGATCTCATGTTCATATAAGAGTAGTAGTTACTCGTGCTTCCAGATTTCATTTACATTGTTATAAATTCTATGTAGTCTTATTCATTTAGTGGTATCTATATTGTTTTCTCTTTTTGTTCCTTTTCTTCTTTCCAGTAAATTGAGTTTCTAGACTTCTCAGTGCTGTGCAACTAGTCTGTTTGGAATACGATTGAGATATATCACCTTTTTGTTTTTTATCTAATGAAATATATCCCTTTTGTGTTTTTGGAATATGCATTCGTGCATTTTTATGAAACAGCAGCCATTTTTTGCTTCTTCATATTTAGCATGCACAAGTAAAGATGCATAAATACAAGAAACTAAAACAAGGAACTAGAAAGGAAAGGGAAATAGAAGTTGATCTCACCCACTAACACTTCGACAAATATGCACATGCTTTTTGGATATTTTCTTTGTTATAAATCCCAAAGATAAATTCCGAGGTTCTATGTGTTTAGATCCTTACTATCTTGTAATTATTTTGTCAAAACATAACAGGTGCTTATCATCATTGCAGGACCAATCAATTGCTTTTCTTTTTAGCTTTTTGCTAGCTGCAAGCCTTATGAAATCATGGCGAGGGAAACGAGTTGAGAAAGGTGAGGATCTAGGAAATGTAGGACTTTGTGTCCTGGAAATATTTGAAGTTACATAGAATTGATTAGGTAAAGTTGATCCTCTACTTCAATGTAAGTTCTTATTAAAATGTTGAGCATTTCAGTTGTCCTCATCAATTTAAATTTTTTGCATAAATGGTTGTCCAAATCAATTATGGGGATAGATTGCCAATGTCACCTGGAACTTGCAGCAACTACCAATTATTTCATTTAATTTACATGTTTGGATGATGTTTAACTTCAGAACTATATCCCAGTAATTCACTTTTCTTATTATTAGACTCTGGAACTACAGTATCCTATCAATAGGTATATCACATTGACAAGTTCATTAAGTTTCCACAATGTTTATCTTCGTTCCTGATGTTCCAATTGCAACACATTGATCCCTTGAGTTCAACTTGGTAACAAGTTGCAGTTTGTAACGGACACAGAATTTTCAATAGTTCTTCTGCCTCGAGGAATTAACAGCCAGTTGCAACTTACAAATTGGGTCAATTAGTTTTCAGATTATAACTTTAGGGGCTATTGTGTTTAAAATTTAAACATCAGAGTCGAAATAGGTATTTTTTTGTGACTTTAGGGACTGTAGGATGATTTACGCTTATCTCATTTTTGTCCATCACTGTTTGCTTAGAAGTTTGCAGAGTGCAATTGTATCCTTTCTCTTGCCAAATAAAAAAATAAAGAGGAAGGCATTGGCTTCCATTTTTTAAATCTTATAGTTCATGTTTCTGCGTGACAGAGTCTGTTACGATTTTACCTTCCTTTGGAGTACAGCTTGAGACTACTTATAGAAGGTACCATGTAATAAGTTCATCACTTCTTTTTTCTTTAGCAGCGTTGCTTGTAAATATTATATGAAATTATTTGAACTTTATTTTTCTCATCTTGCCACATTTTTTGGTGTCTAGGGGAGCTTTTCAATGTATTAGGTTGCTGCAGAGAGTATTATAGGATAGTGTTTTTTGTCTTCGCAAACACCAATTCAAAGGATAACATGCTATTTGGTCATCTCTTGGATTTGAGCGTCCACTATTGACATTAAGTTCTTCGCTACCGCAAATTGAGATTGTGAAACAAAATCAATTATTTTACAGAGCATTCATCGCTTAATTCTTTGACCTAAGCTAGTTTTTAGACCAATGAAATTAGATTATCTGTCCTTTTCCTCCCTGTAATTGTTGCTATGCTAATTTCTTCGACTATAGATATCATGTTTAAGTTGGATTTCCAATGTCCGGTGATACTAATTGGAGACCTTTTCTATACCTTTTACAAATCAGTGGGAGAACAGTTCGCTGCTTTGTTCCAATCAGAAAGATCTTGAAACCCGTCTTAAATGAATGTGTGAACCCAGTTACTTGTTACTGGAGTTTGTCTCTAATTATACGCGAAGAACAAGAGCTCTTGCTAGTTTTCAAGGTAAGTGCGTTCTACAAGTTAAATTTTTTGGCAAAATCAAGAAGTTCCAAATAGACATTGGATAGGTTATTTATGCCTAATTAAATCTAAAACAAAATAATACTATATTTTTCATTAATTACTTTTGTAGTCCTTTCTGTCATATTATACATACTTCTTGGCTTTGTTTCCAGGAAGTACATCCTCCAGTTACAATGTTAGTACCCATCTGGAAGGCTTTGTGCCGTGTGTGTTGAAATTAAGAAGATGGATAATGCACTGGCAATCAGCGGGGGATTTTTAGTCTAAAATCAGAGGTCAAGAGGATGTTCACCCTGTCTTCAAATAATAGAGGATGGATATATAATTCCCGACTTCTTAACGGGGTAACTGTTTTATACAAGGAATTAGAACTTCTGATACCACTGAGGAAAGGCTTATAATTCAAAATTTTCAAATTGAATTTATTTGCTGAAATCATAGCACTTGATTCATGTGCCTTATTTTTTTTAAAATAGTACAGTTTTGAAGAATTTGAGTGCTTAACCTTCCCTATGTGCTTATACTTGTTTGGAGAATATGTTTATTTGCATTGATTTAGTGATGTGCTCTTTGGTATTTGAAATTGTTATATTTTTGAAATCTGTAAATTTGTTTTAAAATATATAGAGGAGGATGTTTATTAGTTTGATGCAATCAGTCAGTCTCATATTTGGTATGGCAAATTACATGCCTCAATCAAATCCAGTTTACCTCAGTGTGACTAAGAACTTATAATCGAGCCGAGCTCTTAAACCTACATATATCCATTTTTATTGTTGATTTAAGATTCTCATTGTCCAAACTTGCAATTAAATTAATTTTGAGTGGTTGCTCAATTGGTCAGGCTTTGGGTTTGCTTTCCAATGGTCATCAGTTCGAGTCCACTCAGGGCAAGTGAGGTGATTATCCGACCGTAAGCTTCAGAGTCCTGTGGGATTAGTCAGGTGTGCGCAAGTTGGTCCCGACATCCACAGTTATAAAAAAAAAAAGTACAATTAAATCAGTTGAATTTGTCACATACTATTTTTATGAGGAATCAGTCTGCCTGCCTGTTAAAACCTTCATGAGTTTTTAGATTTTTCCTTGTAAGTTGGAGTTCTCTTGGACTCAATACAATATTGAATTATCTCATCTTGAATTTAAGTAATGAAAGATGACATTTATATGTTTACATAAATGTTAGTCATCGTTGTAATGCACAAATAAAATTAAATACGTGCCTGTTTTGATACTACGTTAATTTTAGAAAATTATTTTATATTTTATCACTGTCCACTTTACCGATACAAAGTTAATTTCCCTAATTTGTTCAGTAATTTTTTATGATCCCACAAACCCAATTAAGACCATACAAGAAATTATGCATAAAACTAGAGGAGATCATACTAGGTAGGTAGTATTAAACCCATGTTTGTTAGGGATTAAATTTTAGATTTTAATTTTAAGTTAAAGTCAACAATTAATTTTAACCATATATTTCATGAGATTTACAACTTTTTAACTACACTTTATTCACTTTTATCAAAATCTACTAAAATCTAATTTTAATTTTCACCAAACAGGGGCTAAGATAGATAGTATTCGTAAATTTTCTATTCAAAAGAATATTATTAGATGGTTGAAAATGAGCTTGAGGAAATGAAAACCAAATATGAGCGAGGAGTCGAGGAGTTTATGTCACATCTGGTCAACTAAAATCGAGCATTAGATTCACTACAATTTTTTCTTTTATGATTCTCTGTGTTGTGTATCCTGTGAATGGAATTTTCAGATGATGTAAAATTGTTGTTTTCTTTTTCGAGTTTCTCCACAATAAACTACCTGTATGATACAATAACTTAAATTCTATTACATAAATATTTTTTTCTATTCAGGTTTATTTAATAATTTGAAAATTTTCACAAATTATTTATATTTTCTTTATCTCTTGATTTTCTAATTAAAAACTTGGGGAGTTGACTACGTAGAGTACTAGTGTAGAAAGTGGGTCATAAAATTGGAGCTATCTTCTTATTGTCATAATCTCTGCAAAGCACATCATAAGACCTTTTTTAATAATAATAATAATAATAATAATAATAAAGTTAGCTTTATTCTTCATCACAACATTCTAGCATAGAATATGGGTCCATTTGACAATATTTTTGTTTTCACTTCAGCTTCTTGTATAAGAGTTTCATGAAAAAGTTGCATCGGGTCAGCTTTCTCAAAAAATTTATCTAATCGGATAAAACGTTTTTAAAAAATTAGTTAAATACGTTCAAAATAATTTTTTTTGTTTCAGAAATAATTTTTGACTTTTTAAAAAGCATTATCACACGAGGCTCTATGCTTTTTGGTGTATCTTTTTCTTAAAGATGCTCCCTTGAATCGGATGTCGTTTTTGAGTGTGTAATGAGTTTCATAAAAAGTAAATTCCAATATAAATAGATAATGAAATGTGTACAAGATTTTTTATTTTTGGTAAGATTGAGTAGTCAAGTTGTATACATTCTCACCTTTATAGTAAAACTAATCAACCGTTCTTTTTAAAAAGACGCTTGAGTAATTGATTATCTATGTCTTACTCTTGCATATGGCTTACTTTGAATTCTATCGTAAATTGAGTAATATTTAGTTCGTTTAATAATTTTTTTTTTTAAAAAAATTATTGCATTATTACCTTTTAAAAAAGACTTTATTTTAAATGCGCCTTGCACCTACTGAATTAAATTCTTGGTTCCGCCCATGCTTTTCACATGCATTTTTCGTCGCATAAAACTCCGATTCACGCATTTAAAAAGTTTCGGAATCAAAACATATAAATAAAGTAACAAAAAATAATAATAAATAAATAAAACGACAATGGTATATATTCGTACAGCTGTTACCACCTAAAAATGAAAAATCATCTTGTTTTATGTGATGGTAAATTTGTAATTATGTGACAATTGAAGCCTATTTCCTATATTGCTCTCCTATATATTCGGAGGCCCCTGCTAACAAGAAAAGCATCAAGGCATTTCTTTCTTGTGTGACAAGTTTCCACATATATTTTTCGTAGAATCATTAATTTTCTGTTTAAAGTAATAAGAGAAGAAATGGCAACGGAGGTAGAGGGACAAGTGATCGGCTGCCACACCATTGAGGCCTGGAATGAACACATTTCGAAAGGAAACGATTCCAAGAATTTGGTAAATTTGTTTCCTTATTTTAATTTTTATTTTTTTTCAAGTCATTTCAGATTCATTGAGGGTGGCTTTTATTTTATGGGTTTGCTTTATTGATGGATTTCAGATTCATGTGTTATTATCTTTTTGTATTTCCGTATAGGGTTTTTTAATTTATTCTTCTTCCTTTTTTTCCTTTTTTGCGTTGGTTTGAATAAATGGTAACGTTTTTTTCTCTGATCTGATTGGAGTTTCATTGAATCAATTTGTTGCGTTTGTTTGGTGTGCAATTTTTTCCTGATTGAGGTGATTTTAGATGTAAATGTCATCGAATTTGTATATTTTTTTTTGAATCATATTATATTGGTGATTGAACTTGGTTTCAATTAAAATTGAGATATTTGAAGCATGGATTTTTCCTTCTCTGTATTATATTTTAGGATGAATGTTATTTAATTTTTCCTTGATGTTTGCTTATACCATTTGTCATTCGATTTGGATTGATTTTATTCTGTATAAATAAATAAATAGAATTTATTTGAACTGCAGATGCAGATCCAGCGTATTTTTTATTTTTATTCAATAGTGAACTTAAACTTGGGAAATTGATTCATAGTCTCTCCCCGGCACTTACCCAATTGCTTCTGTTGCAGATAGTTGTAGATTTCACTGCTTCATGGTGTGGACCTTGTCGTTTCATCGCTCCATTCTTTGCAGAGCTGGCTAAGAAATTGCCCAACGTTACCTTTTTGAAGGTGGACGTGGACGAATTGAAGGTAAAAAAGTTAAAATCTTCGATATTATAGTGTTTGATACCGTTCAATATCATGAAATCTAACATGATTCTGTCATCATATTGCAGTCAGTTGCTACTGATTGGGCAGTGGAGGCAATGCCAACCTTTATGTTCCTCAAAGAAGGCAAGCTTGTGGACAAGGTTGTTGGGGCCAAGAAAGAAGAACTGCAACAGGCTATTGCAAAACACATGACTACTGCCTAATGTCTATCTCATATCAGTAGGCTATAAAACTAAATTATGTTTTTAATTTGTCTACTTTAGACCAAAGTTTTACTCAAAACTTTTACGATTAGTTTGAATAAATATTGAAGTACTATATAATTTGCCTGTCTACTAGTTTTGTTGTTTCTTCCTCGTCCAAAATTCATGCATGGATAACTCTGTTATGTAATACCGCTTGTAGTTGTGGTTAACATTCGACGTCAAATATTAATGGGATCTAATACTTTGGATCTTTATATTTTTCAATATATCATTACTTTTCAATAAGAATTACAATCCTTTGAAGATACAGAAATTACTCAGGATGAAAATACAGAAATTCTAGTTAATTTTCACCCACTGCACAAAACATAGATAATCAAGGGGAAACTTCACACTAGGATCCATTCCTACCATGAAACCTATTCAGGGTTTTAACTTCCCTTGACAACACAATCAAGCTAACATTCAAGCAATCAACTCAACAATAGAAATTGCAGCAATCCCGTTTCACATTTCCTGTTAAAATGGGAAACAGACCCGGGTCGAGATCCATGATGGAACTCCATTTGGAATCCCTTGAATCTACAAACTGAACTATCTAAAGCATAACAATGTAGGGGGATATCCTTGGGCACCCCTATAACTTAACACTACCTAAACTTGGTTCAATAAGTGCACTCATAAATCTAACATACTTTCCTGTGTTTACAGTTTATTCTCTCACTTCTTTTCGTCTTTCTTTAGCTTTTAGTGTGCATGTTAAGTCGAAGGGGCACATATTGCTTCTACTGATAACCGTTTTAACACGTTGGGACATGGATCTTGCCCAAAGTTACTATTTGATATGGTTACTGTGCATCTCTGTCGCCCAATGCACTTCTGCATTATGAGAATGATGAAACAAGTTACATATAAGAGGCTATATATTCTTATTAAGGCTTTTGCAATAGAAAGGGGAACGAGAAGTACCTTTTCTAAGGTGGTGTATGAGGAAGGAGCATGGCAAGTTCCTTGCTGGAAGGTCCCACAGGTTCCAAGAGGAGTTCCAAAGCTCGCAAACTTGATGGAAGAAATGGACTGTCCAAGCCCACAGCGAAGGTGAACTTTGGGTTTGTGAAACTCTTCTGTTCTGCCATAACTTTCAATTTGCCAATTCTTAATGTTCGGGTGATACTCAGCCACGTCTGCACAAACACTGGTCACTGATCTCTTAACAAGAGTAATTCTTGTGGGATCTCCCCCGAGTTCTTCAAAAAGCACCAGCAGATTCTGTGTTGGTTTTAACCAAGACCTAGGTAAATGGTACCTGAAAACCATTTCTTTTCAGTGACTAGAAACAAATTATTTTAGTTTGGGTTGAAACATCCTAGAATAGGTTCACAAAGACTTACCATCTCTGAGTTGGTTGGCCACATCCCAATTGACACTTGGGAGGCCGGAAAGTCCCTGAATAACTACATCCATTGCAATTTCCAGTGGCATACGCAGTCCAATATCTTCCAAGGCTTTGACCATTAACCCACACTTCGCCTTTGCCCATGCTACTCATGTCCAAAGCAAGTGGTTCGTCTCCGTCAGGTGCATTGAAATAAGCCTGCATGAGTTCAAGACCGTATAATATCATACAATTATGCATGATTGGTATGCAGTTTTGACCATGACTGTCCAGCACTATCAAACCTTCCTACACATGTTCTCAATGCTTTCTTTTCCACAAGCTGCTAGGTTTATTAATATATTCACTAGTATTACCTTGTGCCATGTTAAAGGCTGCTGCTTCTGTGCAATCAGCGAACCCTGCATCCAGTCAACTGCAGAAATACCATTTGGAGAGTTGAGGTTCATGGCCTCTCCCTTAAGCCCAACCTGCTTAGGATGTATTCATGAGAACGTTTTTGAAACGAATATTGATCACTTGGTAATAGAAATGTATGATAAACAACCTGGTAGGTCCATTTTGCCCAGGACAAGTCCCATTTTCCCTGGTCAAGTCCATGCAGCGCAACTGGACCCAATACTCCAGTGTTCCATTGCTCGTAATGCCCTCCAACATTCTTTAATGAAGATAGATAAATATCAGAATTTTTTTTTAACAAAAGTACAAATGGAAAGGATATTCTGGATGAATTTATGAACTCAGATGTTCAGTGGAAACTTTTTTATGAGTACAGAAACCACATGTAAATGCATTTCCCACTCATGTCTTCTAAAGTTTCATAAGGCAAGGCGAAAATATACAACATTGGAACTGAGTTCAAATGAGAAGAAACATCTGCAGACCAGATAAATAAATTTCAGTAATACACAATAAATGCCTTTGTTACGGATGCCGACCCACGAGAAAAAAGGAAATAGTTTTTCTCAGGAAATTTGACGAAATACCTAAATGTTCTGTCACTATGTTTGGTCCTGCTCTACATTTGCTTGGGAAGATACCAACAGTAAGAATGCAATTACATTTTTAGCAATCATAATAGACGATGTCAATTTTGATATCTCCACATTCTAACCCATTCTTATGGGACCTTCTTCATATACATGCAATATATCATCTAACCATCAAAGTCCTCCATCCCTTAATTTATCCTCCATCATCACTCCCTCTGCATATATCTCATTTCATAACTTGTCCATTCTAGTCTGACTTCAAACTATTCTTAAAATCCTGTTTTTGCTGTATCCATCTTATATTTTGTCCTTCAGTGGCTTGTGGAGAAATACTCGCTACCCAAAAAAAGGTCTACATAATCATTATGAATAATTGCCTTTTAACATTATTATCAATATCTTTCTATCATCCCAGGAGTGTTTCTCCATTTTATCCAACTTGCTCTAATTCTAACCTTTTTGAAGTCCTTCCTCTAATATAATTGAACCTGAATACTAAAAATTTAACTTTTTGGGATAACATGATCCTCTAAAGTGACTTCAAACTCTTGATTTTATATTTAAAAGGCATATAAAGCTACTTAAACATTGATTACCCATGAGCTTTCGTAGAGCTCTTCAAAATACAACTTCAGACTTGTTTCAGTTCATAATTTTTGCTTTGACTGCTCCTTTCGAATTGTTTTAAACATGAGTTTTCTAAGTACCATGTAATCAAATCATTTTCAGTATATATGATCAATTCCTCGTACATATATCCACGAACTATAAACAAGATTAGAGGAATAGATTAGAACTAACTGGCAGTCCAACAGCCACACTGAGTAATGCAATTTTATTTGATCCAGCACGCAGGTTGACCTTCCCTTTAAATGCAAATCTCCTGTTTTGCCTGGTCCCAAAAGCAGAACCTAGACAACATATTAATGTAGCAGTACACATTAGCTTAAACATGAAAATGGGCAATCCATAATCATCTTAAACCCTGACAATAGATTGGACTGGTAACCTGAAAGTTGTCCATTGATAAACACATGCAGAGCATGTCCTGTTGATTGAACAATAAGTGTTGGGAGCTCCCCTCCATGCAGGAAGGACTCCGATGAACCAATATCAACACTGTTAACACATTGAAAAACATGTGAATGGTGACTGTTAGATAATGCTATAAATTTTGCAGTAGCACATAAGTATCAATGCCACGCAGATAAATCCAGGTCAAGTAATCTGGATAGATTTTGCTTTAACCACCTTATGGTGATTGTGATAGAAGACAAGCAGACTGTTGAATAGTTCTAGGACAACGATAAATGTATTTTAGACAAACTAGTTGCAAAGTTTCGAGATACTTTGCACAGAAAGTAAACAAAGTTGCAAGAAGAGAAATTTATGAAAAGACAGGAGATTCAATCCATGGAAACTTTACAAGGAACAAATGCATAGCAAGTTGAAAGACACACAGCTGACTCGGTTCAACTCACCTAGTTTTGTACCATAGATAATCACTAGTATCTCTAGTGACATTTATCTGCTCCAAGAGGCCGTGAGCAGAGAATGATGAGCTGTCATCAGAAGAAGACAAATCTTCGTTAAATGTTTCCCATGAGAACATCTCAGCATTACTTGGTAGCATTTCCATTTGTGATGTTTGAACCCCAACCTGTTGAAAAGAGAAATGCAAACTAATTATCATTTCAGGGAGAGAGATAATATTAAAGAACAGTGGCACACACGAGGTGTGTAGAGGAATTCTGCTTCTGAAAATTTGCTTAGACTACACAGTTTAGACGTTAAATAGTATAATCAACCTGTTAAATACAGTGGTAACTTAACTTTTAGTGTGATTACATACTGGTCATTGAACATCATTGTTTTCAAATAAGTCACTAATATTAAACTGTTGCAATTTAGTCACTCTGTCAATGTCCGTTAGTTGACTAACTGAAGAGGTGACCTGGCAGTCTACTTATTTACAAACTAGTCTGTCGTGTCAGCCTTTCCAGTCAAACTAATGGACTTGAATGGAATGATCAAATTATAATAAACCTCCAAGTTCAGTTACCGGCGTGAAATTTCCATAAAAGTTCAGGGAACATCAGTTTTTGTGCTCTTGGCCCATAATTTATTTATTAAAATTTACATACTTTGGCTGTATTGAAGACTACGTTCCTGCAGTCGGGAAGGATACTGATCGACCAAGGAGGAAGATTGTAGTGCATGTTATTGAACAACACTCTCACTGCAGATTTTGTATCGTAATTTGCAAGAAATGCTGCACAACCTCCTGATTCTGCAGAGTATACATGAGCCTGGCAAATGTAGTGTAGGGCATTTAAGTAAAAAACTACCATAAAACCTACTGCATTAGCTAACAATTTCAAGGGCAAAAGTGGAAACCTGTTGAAGGCTTCCTAAAGATGTTACAGTAGGATCAACTGAAACTAGAGCTCGCTCGCACAGTTTAATAGATCTGTGGAGCTCTTTCAAGTGCCCATATTTTGGTTGCCGAACCAAACCTATCAAGCCAAAAAGGCATAAAGGCATAGCATGTAGTCAGTTATTAGGTAAAAAACAACTTAATAGTGGAGACGCGAGCATCATAATATAGAGCGGATTCTATTTAGTTAATATAAGTATATAGCTTAACAACATCTTATAACTAATTTATTATTAATTACCTTTCTTCAACGTCAGAAAGTCACTATCTCGTATATCTCATAATTATTACTTTAAAAAAAAAAATCTTAATAGTATTAATATTAAGAGAGCGTCTTGTACAAAATGCTATATATGCATTTATAGCAATATAGGCCTATAGTTCATTCCAAAGTTCTACTGCATTTCATCAAATCATTTTGAATACACATTTTAGTGTAAAATAAATACATTAGGTGTCCCTTCATCCCTTCTACACCTTAAAAATGGTCTCTTTTTTTTTCCCTCTAAGTGCATAGTTGCTATTTAATTGAAAAGATGTAAAAATGTTGAAACCCATATTTCTATACATTGACAAGAAAATTCTCTTAGTGTATAGTGGCTAATTCATTAAAAAGATGAAATAGTTTGTCTAACAAAGAATTGCTTGGTCATTGGAAGTGAGACTAAAGTTGGAGATTATGATCATAATGACAACACATCATGGCTTATGAACTTAACAGCAAAAGGACTATTGATAGAAATAATCACATTTGTTATTCTGCTATATGAATTGATGGAGATGCTTAAGAAACTTATCTTTCTTATCCCTTACAGAAAATTTGAGGGAAAATTTCAAAAGGTACCATGTAGAACTCAAATCCTTTGCTACAATTTGAAGTATATATTTCAGAGCAATAAAACATCTAATCAAGTGTGCAACCATCTTTTAAAACTACTTATTTTACATGTTTATATGTATGTGATTGGTGGTAGATATTTCCATACATTGGCCTTAGAGAAAGATTGTCGTCCAAACATTCAGACTAATAACATTTTATAACAGTAAGTGTAAAATAGAGCATTAATAGATTTATAATCACCATATTCATCAAGTGGAGCATCATAATCATAGCTTGTAGCAATGAAAGGGCCTCCAGCAGAGCGACCGAAATTGGTGCCTCCATGATACTGTATCAACAAGCACAGTGAACATGGTTTTTTACATGCGAAATATGTATACAATACGACTAAAACTGATTGAAATTGGAAACGAACCATGTAATAGTTAACAAATGAGCCTCCCTTTTGTATGAATCTAGCCACAGCAAATGCTAAATCCTGAACTGGCCTCTGATGAATTGGACCACCAAACTCTGTGAACCTAATTGTTTGTTTAAGAATATAATTAGAAAGCACCCAGTAACCAATTCTACCGCAGTAAGTAGAGAAACTAAAAGTTCACTTACCAACCACTCCAAGCCTCAGTCCAAATTATAGGTTTATATGGCTTGTTGGGGGAGAACGAGTCACAATAGAAGCCATTGCATGTGTTAATCTGCCAGCAGCGAAGAGTTATCATGGGGAATAGAACATATTCTCACATTCAAGTTAAATTTCAAGTTCAACTTTTCAAGACAGAATTAGTTTTCTTTCAGGTATTGGTTTTTTGCGATGAAACATTGAAGCAATTTTTCCCAACCACGATTAGTGCCAGTCTAATGCTTGTTACGTATGAACAATAGGATACTAAGGCCGTTTGGCATGACTTTTACTTTTACTTTTGTTCAATGTAGAAGAGTTTTAAGAGGAAGCCACCTTAATTTTTGTTTGAAAACTAATTTTTAAACTTTTAAAGGAAGCCACGTTAGACCAGTTTCCTGTAAAAACTCTTCTAATTAGAAGAATCACTTTCATAAAATTAGTCAAACGGTGCAAAAGCTGCTTTGAGTCTCAAAAGCTCCTTTTGGTTTTTCAAAAGCCATGCCTAACAAGCTCTAAATTTGAAATGCTCAAGAAATTCCAATGAAACAAAACTGAGTGAAAACTGAGTGTAAAATGTGCTTACCACAGGATCTGGGGCATCATCTTCCTTGCACATCACCCATGGCACCCCAGTATCCAATCCGACTGCCATGTTTGCAGCCCAAGTCACGTACTGATGGCCAGGAGCACCAAGAGCCTTCGCTTGCGACCCATACTCATTCTCGATCTGTGCAACAATATTTATGGCACGTTTTGTAAGGAGGAATAGATAGTAGAGAAGAAGCTAAAATATTATTGCTCTTACTGGCCGGTCATGTTGAGTACTACATACCAAACATACACTTGGTGGACAGTAATACATAATTAAGTTAATTCTGAGTAGGTGAGATGCTAAAAAGCCTGTAGCCAAAGCAGCTGATAATGAGATTGTAGAATGCAACAAAATGTAAGTGCCAAAGGCTTCAAAATCACACCTGGGAGAGTATAATGGGGCCACCCTGAGACTCAAATAGATTTTCGCTCTTCATCAGCCTGACAATTTTCTCAGTGAACCCTTTCATAGCCCTCTGCAAACCATAAAATAATATAAAATTTTCACAGGAAGTTATACTAACCAAACACAACTCAATACAATGATTTGTTCAATTCTAAAGCAATCCCATTAATTGGATTTCTTAAGTTACTTAAAGCAGATGCATTTGCAAAAGGAACTAGAAAAAGGAGGGAAATTTTTACCTTGAAAGGCTCATTGTCTGTCCTGAAGCTAATTCCTGGTACATATTTCAGCCAAACTGGAAATCCTCTACAAATAATAAAAGGGAAAAAAATTTGAAATTTTTTGCATCTCATATAACTTGGATAGACCTTCGAATTATGCAGACCTGTGTGTATATGCATGTATATGCAGGGGAGGGTGGGGTGAGGATGCTTGCAATTTGACCCAGGCAAAAGCACAGAAATTATTACCCAAAATTCCACTCAGCACAAACATAAGGCCCAATTCGAAGATGAGCATATAGCCCTGCTTTCTGGATGGTCTTTATGAACCTCACAATATCATATTTCCCTTCAAAATTGTACTGAAAAACCCACAAGGAGCATACCCAAAAATACGGACTTTCAGCTCAAAGATAAGGGATAAAAAGAAAGCAAAAAACAGTATAACTGAAAAGTAAATCCAAGAGAAAGTGAAGTACATTGCCAGGAGAAGGCTCGTGAACGTTCCAAAATACATAAGTTTCAATCACATCTACGCCTCCTTCTTTAGCCTTGTTTATCAGATCTTCCCACATCTAGAAGACACAACATTCATTAACAAAATGAAGTCAAATTCTTCAAGAAAAATGCAAGTAAAAAGACAGATCTCTCATTTTTTTAAAAAGATTAAAAAATTAGTACCTCAGGAGTGCTTCTTGGGTAATGTATGGAACCAGAAATGAGAATTCTTCTTTGCCCATTGATAACTATAGCCTTTCTATCATATGTCACACGGCATTGCACCAGCACACATTCAACAAACACCGACAAGCAGATGAACAAAACCCAATTAGAAACTAAGTTCATTTTCATATTTCTCTCTCAATTTTGCCTTGAGCACATATATAAATCGTCAAATTGAAAACCCAAATTCAGATGAATTGTGTGTGTGTGTGTGTGTGTGTGTGTGAATGTGGGCTAGTTGGCGTGTGAGAAAACTGAATAAGTGTGCATTTCTACTTTGGACTAAGAGCAGCAGTTTTCGAGGAAAATGTGTGTGTGTATATATACACACAATTGTATGTATAGCTTTGAATCACTCTCGACTCAAGCACAAACACGGAAAAGCAACAGTCTGCAAGTATTTATTTATTTATTTTTTTAAATTCTTTTGCTTGGGTACAGAAAAGAAAGTGACAAACAGTCTGAACAGATGAACAAACAAGTGTAAATCTAAGAAGCTTTACTTTTATTGTTACTTAGTACGATTAATTATTGTTTCATGTTAAGTTTAACGTCTCAATTCGAGGATTCTTGCTTTAGTTGCGAGGTATATATTTAGCTATGTTTAAAAGTAATTAGGTCTATGTTTTTTTAAATAGATTTTGTGAAAATGATTTTATACTTGTAGAATTTATTGTTAAAAATAGGAAAACAATTGTAGAAGTATAAAATAATTTACTCGTGTGTCTGAAAATAAATTTTAGAAAATGAGATCAAACAGTGATCGTGTGTCGGGGAGAAAAAAAAAGTTAAAAATCGCAAATTTTAGGTCATCTCCCCTGGTTTAAACATCTACACAGGACTGATTATGGCAAATTCTTTTGCCCTATACAATTAATTTTCATAAATTAGTTAGTTCGTTTTTTATTAAACTAAAAAAATTGATAAAAATTTAAGTTGAAAACAATAATTATTTTTAATGGTGCAACTTTTAATAATTTTTCAATCATATATTTTCTCAACTTTAATAAAATCTACTAAATACTTTATTTTTAGCAAAACAAAATAAGGGATCGACGTGGTTTTCTACGTGTGTTTTGAAGTTAACAAGGAGTCGGTGTGTAATATTTGTAGTTGTACTGAAGTATATTAATGAACGAACAACTTTTTATTATTTGGATTGGGATTTCTTAGCTGTCACTGCGATTGGTCAAAACTTCACACGTGGTTTGCTGTTGAGGAAGAAAAATAAACATATTAAATATATTGAATATGAAATGCAGACCAATTAACTATTTATGAGATGTCTAATACTAGATAAAAATATGAATTTTCAAGTTACAATAAAAATAAAAATTAATTTCTGTAAATTTTATTTCTAAACGAATATGAAACTTGTGGGCCAGATTAGCTAAGCCCTAGAGGAGCATAGCCATGGGCTGAGCAAGGTTCGTCCAACGAGCCTAATTAAGCTTTAGCGATCAATCGATTTGATATTTCATAATCCTCACGGCCACATCCTCTCCTCTATTAAGGAGAGACATTTTAATCGGAGCTGAACATCTTGAATTGTAATTGGAGATTATGATTCCATTCCAGAAAAACAAATTAGGAATCGAGTACGAATCGGGTCCAATT
>CAIGRN010166433.1:0-13776 GCA_903798345.1 Fraxinus anomala | reverse complement strand
GTAGTTCATAAATGTTGAAACTAGGTAGGGAGGGAGGGAGGGAGAGAGAGAGAGAGAGAGAGAGAGAGAGAGAACATTCTATGAAAATAAGCGAATATAATAAGTGTTGTATTGAGTAATATATATATTATAGTTAGAAAATTTGAATTGGTTCACCAATGTTGGAAGACCATACGATGAGAGACAGAAAGACTGGATGGCAATTGTAAAAGCAACATTGGGGACTATTTCACCATGTGATCCAAAAGTTGCAGTAGAAGAGGCCATTTCTGGGGTTTCTAAGACTGTAATTACTCAAAATATTACCTGAGGACTGTTCCAATTGAGTTGAACTGCCTTTTCATAATTCTCTGTAGCCTGAAAATTAAGACACAAATAAACAACATTTTTCAAATTGGCATATTGTGTCTTCTTTGAAAGAAATTTATTAAAAACGAGCTATATTCTTCAATTGAGTTTGACATGTCCCCTACATCCATACTATGTCCAGCTGAGTTAAAAATCATGATATAAAAAAAGCATAAACTTGGAGGTCAGACTATATAAGCATATAGCATCTGAAGTATATTTCAGGAAAAGCTCCAACCTGCTTCCAAAATTCCTCAGCTTCCTTGGTACGACCTCGCATTTTCGCCCGATCAGAGATTGCTATAGCCCAATTATAATATGCCTGACATTTGTAACAATATGATTAAGATTGTCATTTTTAAGTGAATATCTGATAAATGTAGTTACAAAAGAATAAACATTGTACAATAATTTCTCAAGGTAAATCTACGATCCAATCTGAAGTAAGCCCTCTATGCATCGTCCAGACAATAAATTATCTTGCATCATAGTTTCCATTAAAGCAAAGGTACTGCTGCACAAGTGTGTAGATTCATATGTGAACAAACTGCACAAGGACATGGCATTTGCACAATCTTTTGGACAAAAACTGATATATTTAGACAGACATGATACAACCTAGATTGGGCTCTTCATTTATTATGGTGCACCAAAAGTAAAAGGCCTGAATTATTAGATTCCTTCCATTTTCCATCTGCAACAGATGCTATTGCAGTTGCATGTAAATTATAATCACTTTTTTTAGCATAGCATTGAATACGTACATCATTAAGTGTAGGGCAAAGACGGGTGGCCTCTTCATACTTTTTACAAGCCTCTTCAAGCAAAGCATCCTTGGAAGGAGAACTGGATTCAGGATTTACATTATCTGCACTTTCCTGTATTCATAGCAAAACTTTAAGGATGTGGTACACACTTTCTGATTGTTTAGATACAACTCAAAACAAAACTGTCCATGAATTAATGGAATAAATTGTGAGCATATCTATAGAGAGAATTCCTAAATGCCATGTTAGAAGACATTATTTTCAACCAGTTAATTTCATGGATTATGTTCTTTCCATTCAAAAGCGGTCAAGATGCAAAAATCTTAAGGTGTACAAGATAGCTAGAGGAAGATATACTACGATACATGAGCATTTCTTGCAAATAGAGTGAATCAAAATGGAAGGAGAAAAACAGAAACCTTCATATAATTATAGCCAAAAAGTTCTATTAAAATCACAGTTCGTACCTGAAGAACCAGTGCCCAATTGTACAGCGCATCATAATCATCTGGATTTCTCTCTACTGCACTAGCATATCTGCAAAACAGTGCCAACAGTAGCAACTAAATTCTCCTCTCAACACTGGTAAGCTTTTGAAAGGATATTTTCATAAGAAAATAGTCAAAAGGATTACTTTCTCATTGAATGAGGAATAAAACTCAGGACACGCAACCTAAGTTACTTTTCTCCACCAACATATTATGTGGTTTAAAAGTTCATTGTGCTCATGAAAAGCTGGGATGTATGAATATGCTTCAACTTGAGAGGAGTGGTCAAAAGCATAATTGCCATGGGTGAATATCGATGCATTGAGGACCCAAATATATGTTCGTGAAGCTCTACATATCTAGATTCTTTCCACTAATTGTACATGACGAAAGATTTCATTGCAAGATTGAATAATTTATTAATATCAAGAGAAAATTTATCTATTTCAAAGAAGCCAATAGTCTGTAAGAAAGTACTATTGAAACAAGGAAGAGGGACCAAATTCAAGCAGTTAATCATGATTCAACCATGACTTTGAACAAGAAGACCAAAATATGTGAAGAAAGAAGTATAACACTTGCATCACATAGTTCCTGACTCGTTGAAGTTATGCCTATGCTTCCAATAATCTTATGGCAATGATATTAAACTAAATTCTACTGTCAGAGTTAGAAATGAGAGCAATTAATTTATGACAAAGGAACTAAGTGCTGAAACAAAGTTTGAAAAGAAAGAAACAATAAATATGTCTTGAAACTTGATTAAAATCAATAGCTGCACCCCCTAAACAAAAAGGAGTTTGATATGCATCTTCACTGGCTATCTTCGAGTTTAGTGAGCAATCAAACACTAAAATGAGCACATCTAACACAAATTAATTCAAATCAGAAACACAGAGTAAAGAAACGATGCAACATGGATTTAAAAGCTCTATGCACATTGCAATTTGCATAGAAATCTTTAAAGCATTAACTCACATTTACAGACAAAAAAGTAAATGAATAACGTGCATTGCAAAGTCACAATAATTTTAGATTAGATTCCTACCTCCTTGCAGCAAATGTAAGAATCCGTTGGCGAGACCTACCCTCCTCATCAACACCTGTGACACTATCAATCAACTCCATAGCAGCATCATTCTGGTTTTGCTGTTGTGTGCTTGCTTGACTGGAATAAATCAAATGCACAAGACCATGAAAAAGATAGTAACATTTGTCATGGTAATAACACAAAGAATACATGACAGAGTTTCACATGTCCTGTTCAAGACAGAAGAAAAGGAGGTAAACAGAAAAAAATGCTACAAATAATTTTTCAAGGAAAATTACCTACTCAGCTACTCTGCACTCAAGAAGCAAACAACCTCCTAAGAAAATGCATTTATTTGGAGAATAATGGAGATTCAGCCATTCTATATCTACTCAAGTAAGATTAATTAAGCATACAGCAGGAGATAAATCAATGACAATGAATTTGGTCAAAGGAATTATAAAAAGTTGGTAGCAGGAAAGCTATACTTTGACGAACAAAGGTAAATGTAGCATTGCATTGAAAAATTCTCAAATCTCTTGTGCTAATAGAGCAAAAACATTATCAACATGGAATCACAAGCACGAGTATTGCCTACGAAAAAGCAGTTGAATACATCTCTCAAAACCTTTCTATCTGTTAGTTCAGGAATTGTTTCGGTTAATCTGACACCAGGGAAGTGAGTCGTACACAAAGAAGTCAGTAAAGAGAGAAGGCAAAATCACAAGAATTATGCACGGACAGTCATTGATGTCTAAAATCCAGACTTTAGGCCTATATCCCACTGTAATGTAGTAGGCAAATGTATTACCAAGATATTGGCTGCAAGTTAAAGGCTTGAAGCAGATACTGCCTTCATGGTCAATGATAATCAATTAGACAATTCAGAAGAGCTAGAAGCCTAGCAAAGACAACATCTTGCTAATACAGCAGAGTTTACAGAAATATCATCTAAAGGAGGGTAACCTAGATATGCTGCATAAAAAAGACCTGGTGTAGACATATAATTCAGTAAATCGGAGACTTCTATTGGTACAATATGAACTCTAAGCTTTTCTTTGGTTGATATCAACTGGATTGAAACCTGTGTGGCAACTGACAAGTTGGGGATATGCAATATATATTAACGGTGCTTTGGAGAGGAGTTTGGGGAGTTCTAGGGTCTGAGGGAAGGGGATCATCTAAGCTGACCTCTTTCTATGGGTTATGGATGCCTTCTCTTGTCTTGCAGCTGTAGAGGAACGAAATTATGACTTCCACAAAAATGCTAAGATCTAAATTTACATGTTTCCGTGCTTTTCTTTTCTTTCGTTGTTATTTTTTTTTTTTCATACATATGATTTCTTTTTATGAGAGGAGGTTCAAAGAAATCATCCCAGACTGTAGGCAATGTGTTCAGAAGTTTGAAAAGACAGATGGATGGAATCAAATTTACAGTAACACACTTCTTACATAACAGGTTTCGTGAGGGGAAGAAGGGCTCTTCGAGCTAATTGGAGCTCGAGATAGGAACTTGCCTGCTAAATACTTAGGCTTGAAACTAATCACAAAATTGCCGGCTCCGGGATTATAGATTGCTGGCATGGTTAAGAAAACCCAAGATGAGCAAAAACGCCTCAAGGCACTGTTGTGAGGCAGGTTTTTTGGAGGCATGCGCCTCAGTTGTGTGAGGCACACACCTCACAACACCGTCTCGATTATGAGGCATGCCTTCTTAATTTATGAACTTACTTACTCTGCTTTAGGTGGTGAAACACAAACAAAAAAATTCTTATTGACCCAATGGGAATAACCTACTACCCAATAAAACATTAAAAAATTGTGTTTCCCAAACCATGGAATTGTCTGCCCCCACCAACTAAAATTATAGTTTCTTTTTTACAATTTTTTCTTTTGTATGTTTATACACTTCAAATTATTCTATTATTAATTTTGAAGACTTTTAAGATTTATTATGAGCTTATTTTATATTTTAGCCCTGTTTGGTTCAGCTAAAATAGCACATTAAAATTTAAATCAAAATCAATAATTAATTTTAAACACTCATTTATTGGGATCCACAACTTTTTAACCACAAATTCCATCAACTTTTATTAAAATTTACTAAAAATCTAAGTTTTATCAAAGCAAGACAGAGTCTTAATAGTTTTTTTTATTATTATTATTATTTTTTTTTTTTGGTGAAGCTTACGCCTGGCTTCATGTTTTAAAAATCCCTTAGTACACGATAAAGCCTCATTAAACATTGATTGCTGGTGGAAAAGATGATGACCTGAAGTTACAATTTTTGGCAGCCAATGGACTACCGTATCATTGGATGATTGCAGATCATTCTATTTGATATCCATATTCATTTGGGAAGTATCTTTATTCTGAAAATAATTTACAAGCTGAGTTTAGCGAAGGTCAGAAGATACTAAGGGCCTTAATATGGCAGGGACCTGCTTTGGTTTGTGAGCCATTGAAAAACGGGGATTTGGATTACTGATGTTAAGTGAGTGGAACAAATAGCAAATATTTAAATCCAAATAAAGCAGTTATCACAAGACATCCTAGTGTTGGAGCCTTGGAGAAGGATACTGCAGTCTGCAGCTTGGGAGAAGGCGAGAACTTGGAGGTAGTAGTGGTACTTTCTTATACCATGATACTTACATATGACCTCTAAGATTTCATTTATAAAAAAACATAGTAAAGCAGTTTTCCAATGATGAGACGGCAAAGTTGAGTTCTACTATTGAAGAAAAATTAAAATAAAATGACCTAATGGGAGGAAGGAAACAGCCATAGTGCAAGAGTTGATAAGTGAAACACCAGTCAGCTTTTTCCCAATAACAAAAGCAAGATTATATTCAAGTGACTTCCAAGCATCAAAAGGTTGAATTTCAATCTTTGGTTGCAGCATCGTGAAGATGAGGAAATGGGGACTTACACATGATGTGAATTATGTACTATGTCAGCAGGGTAATAAAAATACTGGCCATTATCAAATGCACTTATTCAGGGTAAATGTGGCGAAACATATACTATCGCCTGCATGTGTATAAAAGTAGTATTGCATGGGACCAATCTGGATGTTAAATACATTTAATGGTAATAATTCCTGGACTAGGCTATGCATATTGGCTTTCCCGGCACCTGTCTACTTTACGTGGAAGGAAAAGAATAGTAACAGGAATTTCCCAGGATTCAGAGAAGTAGAAATATTTTCTTGACATGTCAACTAGCACAACAATGATTGCCAAAAGTTGGAGGACAATAATCAATACAAAGAACACTGGGGAATTAAGCATAGCACTGGGGCTGACATCGTAAATTTTCTGCAGGAAGCTGAATCTGTAATAAGATGCCATCAGTAGGGCATTGTTCTGTAAAATGATAATAACTGCTCTTTCATCTATTAATTAGTGTAGTACCATGGAAGTTGCAATTTTGACTAGAAGGCAGCCTTTTACATTTCGAATTTAATCAGCACGCAATAGAACTGCCAAAGTACTTTACTACGTCAAGCCTTGATCATACAAGTCTCCCACTAAAGTACTCTTCTACAAATCTTCCATCAATCTTCGCAAAACACTTTCTCAATACTCACACTAAGAATGGAATTTCACAGTGCCAGTTATAAGGAACTAAATTGTACACTTACAGTGCCTAAATCACTCAGCCTAGTAACCATTATTAATCATGCTTCTTACTTTATTTAAATTTTCTAAAAAGAAATCAATTCGCAAACTGATCCGACCAATTTATTTCATTTACTATATATTCCTCTAATCCTAAAATTGAATTTAATCATTTTCTCACCTTGAATGGGGAAAAAATATAAGTATCATTTTTTTTCTAGATGGTCAGAACGAAACTGACCTCTGAGGAGTATCAACCTCCTCATTGGCATCACCGCTCTTCAATTCATTCAACAATTCTCTCATTGTAAACGTCCGATTCCCTTCCTCTCGTTTCAGTTTCGATTCACTCCCCGTATCATTCGCTTTTACCTCCTTCTCCTCAGATTCATTCATTACACTTGGCTGGATCGAAATTTCTTCTGGCGCAGAATTTGATACCTCCGCATGGACTGATTGTACTTTTTCGGATTCAACTACGTCGTTGATTTTGGAATCTTCTTCTGCATCTGGTGATTGTATGTCAGTATGCTGGATTCCGATATCGTTTGAATCAGGATTTGGATCGGTGGCGGGTGGTGCTGGCTCGGACTCGGGTTCGGGTTTGGGAGCTCCGTTTTCTAAATGATCAGCATTTGAAGACATTATTTTGAAGCAGTAGAATACAGGATTTGAAAGCACGACAAGAAGAGGGTAGGGAGAGGGAGAGAGATTTCACTCAAAGAACAAACTCCAGAAGGGAGAAAAACACTGTTTTTTCACTGAGATTTTAACGAAATTTCGTATTTTGATTTTGTTTTATTAATCTGTTGCGGTGGGGAAAAGGAACGATTTTTTATTTTATTTTTCTTTACCAAATTTCTTTCATATTTATTTTCAGGGCTTTTTCCTATTTTAATTTTCCTTTTTTTTTTAGTTTGAATATTATAATAACGATGTCAAATGTGGTCTTTTCGAAAATGTTAAAACAAAAGTTTTTCCCCCCATCTCAATTACTTTTACCATTTTTTTTATTATTTCGTAATCCCGTATATGATACTTTATAGCTTCATAGTTACAAGTCAATTTCTCATTATTTTAGTTCTCTCACTTCTTATTTTTTTTAAATATTATTATAATGGATTTCAAAAAAAAAATTGGCTTCATTTTTTTAAGCTTCTTATTATACACGGGAGTTTCACTGCCGTTAGCATATTTTTTAGTACACCTTGAGCTAATCCTTCATTGTTTTCGAGCATTAAGCTCAACAATACATTTATTTGCTAATATGATGATCGATCATAGTTCAGTAAAGATTTTAATTGGGGTCCATTTGGACCATGCTGTGTAATATTAGAGTCCATAAATTTCAATTTGCTTTAATTTATCAAATCTTGCTATCTCTATCTTAAAATGTCCGTTTTATCTAGAATAGTGACATTCTTGTTATAAATTAAGCATATCAATCTTGAAATTCAATAAATCTTTTTAAAATAAATTGGATCATTTCATTTGAGCTTACTAAATACTTCGATGATAGCATATCGAGTCTTGAATTTTTACTTTAAAAAATCTGTCTTATTATAAGAAGTAGCCAAATTCATAGCAATTGCATGGTCTCATTTGGGTCGTATTTATGTGAACATTTCTTTTTTGATTAGATTGTCATGTCAACTTCTTAGTGCTAATCAAATTGCAAGAAAAGTTTAAGTTCAGTGACCTAATAGTAATTAAAAGTAAAATTGTCGCAAATTTAAAACAAAATAAACTTTGAATATCATATCCAATCAGCATCGGCCATTGCTAAAATAGTTTCCTCATAAACTTTCAATTGCGTTGTTTGAACTTCTACTTAGCCTGGACATATTAATCGTAATCGAACATTCCAAATCAAAATCGAACCGTAAAAAAATATTAGGAATTGAAATCAAAAACTGATTTATGTCCGGGCTAGTTCTTGGTTTCCGAACCAGAATCGTGAGTATCTGAATGAAATCGATTTTTTATATAATTTCTTATTTTTTTAAATTTACACGGATAAAGAGAAATACAAAATCTAAAAACTCTAATTTGAATAGTAATTTGTCTAAAACTCTAGCCTCTACCCCTAAGGAATCATGACTAGTTCCTACTTTTTTTGTTTCTCGCCACACATCATATTGTTATATTTTAGAAGTTAATATATGTTAATTTTTACAATTTTGGCTTTCTAGGAATCAAAAGTTCAATTTTCAAGCGCCTTTTTTTTTTTTCATTATTTTACGAACTTTTTAGTGTTTTTTCAATTTTTTTTTTTCTAATGCATGGCAATTAAATTTTATATATTCATAGCTTGGAAGGTGGTGTATCTTTTTTATTATTTTGAGTTTGTGGTTCTCTTTTGAAATATAATTTTTCTTTTTTTTTTTACTCAAACGGAGCAAGTTCAATATGTGGACTGCAATTTCCTGATACTATATATTTATGTATTTAGTTAGTTTTTTTTTTTTTTAATCGGTTCGTTTTAAAAGTAGAAAAGTTTAAACATTATCCATAATTAAATTATAGTCTAGCATGCCTCATTTATGAATCGAATAAAACTAATAAGAAAAATACATTTCTTCTCAAACTGTAATTTAATTTTTTATGTTTTAATTTTCTCTACTTTTCGTGATTTTTAATCTCCACTATTTTTAGTCATATAACTGAATTTTTTAGCTTCTTTAAGATTTCTTATGTAGATTTTTTTCTTTATACAAATATTATCAAGTAGTAGCATGTTAAACATACATATCGAAATGACCTAATATGAAAATGTTTATTAAATGTATATATATAAAAAAAAGTTATAAGTAGAACCGAAACGGAACCAACGGTTCAAGTTCGAGTTTGATTCCAATAATTACAAGAACGCGAATGATTCCATTTACGAAATACCAAAATATAATGAGTGATTTCAATACCTGAATCGACACACCCAATGCCCAGACCTACTACTGTTTTCAGAATTTTTAATTAATAAAACGTTAATGGTAAGTCTAGAAAATTAGGCAACATTCAAAAATCTTAGATAGCTAATTTAGTAGGCGGCCACTTCATTCAAGAGTATTGAGCATGGCAATACAATATAAGTCTCATAAATTACTCAATACAGAACTCGCCTATCAAGTCTTAGTTCTGAAGAGTGCGAGGTAAACTCAGGATACCCTTGGTTTTGACCGGGTCCTAGACGGTGTAGCAACAGACGAACAAGTAAAAGGGAAAAATAGAAAGAAAACTCGAAAGACATCAGACGAACAAATTCGAACTAGACATTTTCTCCTAAATCTTATCATGGAGGGTCACGACCAAATCATGGGCATCATCTAAAAGTTTCCACACGTCGAGATGTCCAGTCATGCTATTACACTCCCACATGATTTCATCCATGCTGCTATACTTTTCTATGATCAATTTCCTCTTCTGTAATACGGAGGCTGCTATTGCATACAGTAATAGATCGTCCGTAGGTGGTGCTCTAAGCCTCATCCTTCCCCAAGTTGATTTGCCAATTCCAGCCCGAATAGCTGCTTGATCTGCCCACATAACCTCCCAGAGGCAAAGGGTCTGCTCAAAGGTTAATTCCCGTCTGAACAAAACAACCACCATTCTGTACACGAAGAAACAATCTTCCGCCTGAAGCTTCTCTAAGTGTTTGTAGAGATGTGAATCCTTGCCCTTGATAATCTTAGACACGATTTTCAACTGCTTTCTGATTCCCATTTCATCAAGACGAAAGTTATGTCGAGCTTTCCTCATGAAACCCACAAAGCACCAGAACGCTACATGGTCTTCCGATATAACCGAGATAATTGGAGAGAGTAAATCACTCATCCCCTGGCAATAACCAGTCTCAGAATCGTATAATGCATAGGCTTCAAGTATGGCAACAAGACGAGCAGAATGATTTATCATGCATGGCTCCAGATGATCATAATCCTTCAATCCGACGCTCTCAGCTAATCGATGTGCCTTCACCTCTGACACTGAAGCTTCAGATGGTGAGTAAACAATCCATTCAGAATTAGCACGCACTGCATCAACACGCATGATCCGCTGCCAAGAGGCCAAATCTTCGGCCATATAAGACGTGGATCTAGTTTCCATCTTGTAGGAAGTGGACTCAATAATTTCATTATCTTCCAATTCTATTGAACCAAGGAGAGGTTTCATATCATCAGATTCTTCTGAGGAATCGGAATCAGAAGACTCGGTTTCTTCTTCAGACATATTTTCATCAATAATTCCACACTCATCTTTTTCCTCCACTAATGTACTGGATGTTTTAAGGTATAGAATATGTCCAGACATTGTTGGTATCTCCCCTTCAAGGCTCATTCTCTCCACTGAAAGAGAAGCTCTGGCACTAGCAACTTCTTCCAAAACAGGAGAATCCGAACCTCGATTAAATTCACCAAACTCATTAATGTTATTTCCGTAAATCTCAGACTTGGAACTTCTATCACCATATTTTAAATTTTGTCGACACTGTCTCCGCAAGTCTAAGTATTCTTTTCTGTCACAACAGTACATGAAAGCAAGGGGTGATTGCTCGAACTACAAAAGAAAAGAATAAAATGACACAGAATTGCAACAGAAGGAAAAACTGGACGTGGTGGAAAGGAGGACAGGTTGGGAAAAGTAAGAAATCCATCTTTCCTATATATAAGCTGTTCAAGAGAAAATATGCCATTGTGAAGGTAAATTTACCTTTTTTGAGCTCCAATAGCATCTCTTTCTTTTTGTGTACTTTTCACGTCATAGCTGCAAGGAAAAAAGATGCAGCTAGAAAAGACCATTTCAATTCAACAATATAAGATACACAATTAACAAGAGTGGTTATAATCATGTCACAATTTTTATAAATGTGCACATTTTAATTGCAATAAAAGTCTCTAACCTTTATTCAAAGTTAAATTTATATCCCTAACTTTTTTCATTACATTCTTATTCTTAACTTTTCATTTAATTAGCACATCACGTCCTTAATGGCAATTTTTGTCCAAAATTATGTTACCAGCTTTTAAATTGAGGGAGAATTATATGGTAGCCATTTTTTATTTGTATTTTTTATTTTTGCTTATAGCAAAATGCAAGGGGCAAATAAGTTCGTTTGCTCACTCTTAATAGAATTTTGAACGAAAACTGTCATCAAGGACAAAATTTGCTAATTAAATGAAGGTTAAGAATAAGAATACGGTGAAAAGGTCGAGGGCACGAGTATAATCATGAGTAAAGGTTATAGAGCTTTTATGCAATTAAAATGTAATGCATTTGTAAGAAAATGTAGTGTCAATATATTTAGCCAACAACAAACTAACTAAACTAAAGGACAAAAATGATCAGGAGATTATAAATTATAGAAGTAATACAAATATACTAACGAGGACATGAAGTCTACTAGTCTCGCAACTAGCTAGGGCAATTCCTGCAAGCCATGACTAAAGTGTTTGGAAAAAATGAGTAAACAAATAAATAATGAACAAATTACTGAACCAAGTATCCAAATTTATGAAAATGAAAAAATCCTTACAGTCCAAGAAGGAACGGCCAAACCTGTGCCCGTATACTTGGTTCAACACCCTGCATTACATATAAGATAATTTGAGCTAGAACTGCACAGACAAACTTGAAGATAACTAATTTTACTTATCAAAGGAAAGTATGAATTGAAAAATAAGGCCATGTTTGAGCCCCATTTTTTAAGGAAAATAGGTTTTGAAATAGTGATTTTTGGAGAATGCGTGGTTGAAAAATTGGGAAAAGTTTTGGATTTACGTGTAAACTTATTTTATGGCAGAATATATAATTGAAAATGAGTTTTAGAAAAAAATAAGTTTTGGGAAAAATAGAGATCAAACATAGTCTAAATAAACAATGGAACATGTGTATATAAACATAAAGGCATTAACATACTCCACTTCGAACTTTCTTCAGCAACCTCCTGATTCCCCCATCAGAGAGTTTCCCGTCTGCATCAAATAAACTCTTCCATTGTTTGGCAAGTAGAGATTGTTTTCTTCTCCTCCTAGACCATGGCGATTTAAGGCTCCCCCTGAAAAGAATGGGCAGGAAGATATAACTTTCCATAAATAACTACAATATTTAAAAATAGATAGCAGTATCCCAAAACTTGAGAACCTACAAAATCACCATATGGATCAAATAAGTTTCACCGTACTCAATATGCATTTGATTGTAGTCTAATAAATTAACCAAAACATCTAAATCACTAAAGAAAAATGAAATTATCGAAATGGTCCAGATTTCTGTTCCTCAGTCATTTCATAACACTGCACTTCAACTATATTTATCTTGAACAACAGAACGTGAATTGAATATCTCCTTGAAAGATTTAAAATATGTTTTGCAAAAATACAAAATTTCTCATATTTTTAATCCAAATCAAAGTTTCCCATCAAAATTTTAGAACATAATCAAAATACAATCGACCTCTATCTACGCCGAGGCTTCTAGATTACTCAATTATAATACCACACCGGAAGGAAATGTTTAAAAAAAAAAAAAAAAATCTAAAACTCACAGGTATGGATGCTAAAAAACCAAAGAAGAGAGAGCAGAAGAATTTTCAAAAAGTAATTTTTTTCCTGTACATATTTAAAGACTTGCGGATCATGATCTGAGAAGCAACAAGTAAAGCGCCAAAAAATTCAATGTTTCTTATCCTGGGAGAAGAAATGGTAACTAATCAAAAGATTAACACGGACGAAAAGGGTGAGAATAAGAACTCACCGATCAGAGGACACTGGTGAGGATGATGACGAGGATGAAGACGATGAAGAAGCAACTATTAATAGAACCGATCTCAAATGAATCCACGGAGACGATTGGGATGATGAATTATTATTGGAAGGCGACGAATCTGACGAAGTCTGGCTCCGCCTGAGTGCCCTCATCAACGGCTTCTGTTCTACCAACATCTATATCTATCTAATATCTATTCTTCTCTGTAAAAAATCTCTATGAAAAATCCACTGCTGCTGGAAACTTCAATTACGAAGTTGATGACGGTAAAAAAAAATTATGATTTCTATCTTTAGTGTTTTTACCTACGGGAGTAGACGAGAGTAGCGGCCAAGGCTAGACCGGCCATGGCCGTCACGGCTGTGACTATTCCAACATTGGAGGCGTTTGATAAGATTCCACATCCGCCGCCGCCGGCCGCCGTAAATAAGAAGATGCTTCCACTCCTCCGACGATAATGACCACAGGAGAAAGCGTAAAACAATGTA
Organism: Fraxinus anomala; assembly: GCA_903798345.1. NCBI lineage: Eukaryota > Viridiplantae > Streptophyta > Magnoliopsida > Lamiales > Oleaceae > Fraxinus > Fraxinus anomala. The sequence goes on along the minus strand of CAIGRN010166433.1, from coordinate 273 downwards.
GTCAGCAAGGTTACGGCCGCCGGTGAGGGTGAATTTACTGTTATGCACTGACTCCTCTTCGTCAGTCCCAAGTTTCTATATAGCATCACCAAACTTCCCCTTTTTTCTGTGCTTTACTCTCTTTGGCCTTTTAAAGGTATAGTAATAAAAACAATTAATTAAAAAATTGCTAAAATAATAATAAGTGATTCGGAAATTTGCTCCTAATGTTCCCAATTCATGCTAGGAACATTTGGATCCCCCATTCTTGTTTTTTATTTATTTTTTATTTTT
>CAIGRN010166432.1:0-11120 GCA_903798345.1 Fraxinus anomala | reverse complement strand
TACGAATTCCCTTGAAAGTATTTGTGCGAGCTTGAATAAGCGAGGGTTTACAAATTGCCTCGAAAGATATCGCATATAATTTGTCAAAATTTCTACAGTATCTCCTTTGTAATATGAACTGAACCAACCCATAATACACTACAATATATCAACTGCACATATGCAAAATAAATTTGGTGTTCATTTGCCCCTCAAATCACTCATGACGATAAAGTGAATAATCACATCAAATTTATTCCAAGATATATGCAGAGAGCCTATCATGTATCATAGCAGATCATATACTTGCACAACTCAATGTAACAATAGTGTTATAGTGAAACAAGTAATGTGTCGACGTTAATAAAATGATAATGTGGATAACGTGGCATACGTACTGGTTATGGTGAAAACAGTGTCATGACATGCTAGCAAGTGATGTGGCATACGTACTTGCGAGCAATAATATAATACATATGGTAACAGTATTATGTAATGATACTAAGATACTAGTNGTGTCATGACATGCTAGCAAGTGATGTGGCATACGTACTTGCGAGCAATAATATAATACATATGGTAACAGTATTATGTAATGATACTAAGATACTAGTATCACAATAGTCCCCCAAGTTTAGGTATAGATATTCATATAATGCATGGACTTTTGGATAAGGACGATGCTCTGAAGATAAGTAGTTGCGATGAAGTTGATGCATGGATGAGACTTTGAATATAAGCAACTTTGATAAGCTGATGCAAAGGCAATGCTTTGAACTGAATATAAATAGCTGTACCGATAGTGATTTAGATGCTGACTCTAAACTGAATATAAACAGTTGTACTGATATTAATGTAGAGACAGACTCTGACGTGAGACTGAATATATAACCAGCTGTGTTAAGCTGACATCCTTGCATGGGGTTGGTGCATCCATGGCAAGGGCTCCCTTATTGGTGAATGGTTCATCCATGGAGAGCATCATTTTCAATGGAATCGACCCTTGTAGGGATGTTACGTGCCTTGCCGATCGAGGTGGACATCGTTGGAAGAGGTGACCTCGTGCGGGGTGTCACGCATCTCGTCAAGGGCTTCCTCCATGGTGGATGGTTCATCCATGGAGAACATCATCTCCGATGGAATTAGAGGCGACCTATGTGAAGGTGTTACGCGCCTCACTGATCTAAGTAGACATCCTTGAAAGAGGTGACGCCGTGGGGGGTGTTATGCACCTCGTCAAGGGCTTCCTCTATGGTGGATGATTCATCTATAGAGCATCTTTGATGGAATCAGAGACGACCCCTATGAGGGTGTCACGCGCCTCACCTATCGAAGGGCATTTTTAGAAGAGGTGACCTCATGGGAGGTGTCGCGCACCTCGTCAAAGTTTCCTCCATGGTGTTTGATCCAACCATGGAAGGCATCATCTTCGATGAAATCAGAGGTGACCCCTGTGGGGGTGTCACGTGTCTCGCCTATCGAAGTTGACATCCTTGGAAGAGGTGACCTCGTGGGAGATATTACCTACCTCGTAAAGGGCTTCCTCTATGGTGGATGATTCATCCATGGAGAGCATCAGCTTCGATGTTATTGAATGCGACCCATGTAAGGGTGTCACACGCTTTGCCCATCGAAGTGGACATCCTTGGTAGAGGTGACCTCGTGGGGTGTAACGCATCTCGTCAAAGGCTTCCTCCATGGTGGATGGTTCATCCATGGAGAGTAACATCTTCAATGGAATTAGAAGTGACGTGTGGGTGTCATGTGCCTCTCAAATCGAAGTGACATTCTTGGAAGATGTGACCCTGTTGGGGGTGTCATGCACCTTGTGAAGGGCTTCCTCCATGGTGAATGATTCATCTATGGTAGGGATCGTGAATAGCAACTCGACTAAGTTGATGTGCTTAAAACTTGACTAAGTTGGTGCACTTAGGAGAATACTGGCTTGACCAAGCGGGTACTCTTAGGATAATAGATGATTGGCAATGCACCTTTGATTGGGGTGCACTTAATGCAGAGGCGTGATGAGCACTCTGAATATAGATGCAGCTGAAACATCGATGGAGTAGAGGCATAATGGGCTATGCAGTTGTAATGCAACATCTCATATAGTGAGGCATCTCGCAAACTGAGGAATGAATATCGAGCTGGCGAATCGTCTCGAACTACGGAGTCTTATAAGCTGGACTCGAAATGACGAGGTCTTTTAGCTGTGCTCGATGACAGTGAGGAGCAAGGAATAAGCATCTCGTAAAGCCAGGAATAAGCATCGAACGAGCGAGAAATAAACATCTCGTGAATAGTTCTCTAACTGTCGGAGTCTTATAAGCGGCCTCGGAATTACAAGGAATGACAGCGAGGCTCGACGATAGTGAGAGGCGAGGAATAAACATCTCGTGAATCCAGAAATAAGCATATGACGAAGCGGGGAATGTTTATTCCGTAAATCTCTCGAACTATCGAAATCTTATAAATTGGCCTTGGAATAACGGGGTCTTCTAGCTAAACTCGACGATAGCAAGAGACGAGGAATAAGTGTTTCGCGAAGCTAGGAATAAACATCTCGTGAATAACTCTTGAACTATCAGTCTTATAAACTAGCATCGGAATGACGAGGTCTTACAGTTAAGCTCGATGATGGTGAGGCAAATAAGCATCTTGCGAAGCCAAATAAACATCTGGTGAAACGAGGAATAAACATCCCGCGAATAGCTCTTGAATTATAGGAGTCTTATAAACTAGCTCGAAATGATGAGGTCTTATAGCTAAGTCGACAATGATGAGAGGCCGGGAATAAGCATCTTGCAAAGTCAAGAATAAGTATCTGGCGAAACGGGGAGTAAACATCGCGAATAGCTCTTGAACTATCATAGTCTTATAAACTGACATCGGAATGACAGATCTTACAGCTAGGTTTGACGATAGTAAGGCGAGGAACAAGTATCTAACGAAATGGGGGCGAATAGCTCTCGAACTATCGGAGTCTCCAATGGTCTTGAAATGATGAGGTCTTGCAGTTAGGCTCGACAATTGTGAGAGGCAAGGAATATGCATCTCGCGAAACCAATAATAAGTATCTGGCGAAGAGGAGAATAAACATCATTGATGCGAATAAGTCTCGAACTATCGGAGTCTTATAAGCTGGCCTCGAAATGGCGAGTTCTTACATTTAGGCTCGACGATGGTAAGAAGCGAAGAATAAGCATCTCGTGAAGTAAGGAATTAGCACATGGCGAGGCACGGAATAAACATTTCGCGCATAGATCTTGGACTATTGAAGTCTTATAAGCTGACCTCGGATAGACGAAGTCTAATAGTTGGGCTCGATAATAGTGAGAGACGAGGAATAAGCATATGGCGAGGTGGGGAATAAACGTCATGCGAATTATTCTCAAACTATCGAAATCTTATAAATTGGCCTCAAAATGACGAGATCTTGCTATTAGGCTTAATAATTGTAAGAGCCGAGGAATAAGCATCTCGAACTATCGAAGTCTTATAAGCTGGTCTCGGAATGACGATGTCTTACAATTAAGCTCGACGATAATGAAGGAAGAGAAATAAGAATCTCGCGAATGAGGCTAGGAAAGGCTCATTTTGCAAGGACAAACACAACTGACGATTTGCTCTTCCCTTTTTTCAAGGAACAAGGATTACAAAATATACCGCCCCCCTTTTATTCAAGGAATGAGGACTCGTAGAATGCTATCTCTTCCTTTATTCAAGGAATGATGACATGCTGCCTCTGATATTAAAAATCTACAAGCTTGGGCTCGCCTTGAAAGATGCGAGATCTTACAAGTTAACCTTGATGTGCGAGGTTTAAAGCTTGCCTCGATTAATAGAGATAATCATAAAAATGGCTCTCAATGAACAAAATTTGAGCTGGACATTTTGCCAAATACATGATGCATGCCACTATCCATTTACAATATATATGGGCAAGAATAAATAACAATTTCCACCAATCAAATTAAGCTCCTTCACAATGCTTTTTCAAAATTCTATGCACATGTCTCATTTTCAATATAGTTTCTTGCCATGAAAATTATTGTTTGGCATATCATGAGCAAGTTCAACATATCTTTGCTAAAACTTTGCTTTGACATGGATGATTAGAATTAATGGTAGAGAAAACAGGAGCTGCCAGTCTAATCAATTGTCAAAGTGGTAGTTAATCAAGCCATCTATAATATATTTAGAAGTGTGAATATATTGGGGCAGCCCAACCAAATAATAATAATAATAGTCCACCAAGAAGCTTGTAGATAGAATATATAAAATCTGATTAGAGCTCAAAGCTCACAGCCTAATTTCAAATGGAATTTCGGGAGAGAAAGGATATTGCAACAGTCTAAGAAAAAGATGGCACCAGAAAATCGTTAGTGGATCTCGGTATATCGATTGAGTTATCTGATCACTGATGGAGGCTTTTGTGTGAGATCGCGGTATATCGATGGTACAACATGCTACCATGTGCGATCAATCAACCCGTAAAATAGTAGAATGAGAAAATATCTTGTTGGAGCATTTCATCAAGCATTAGCCAGACGGTAATCAGCGGGTGAATTGCAGCAAGTTTTTTTTATTTCCTAGAAAACCGTTTCCATACCTCCACTTCTTCCACTGTTGTCATGGTTGGAGAATATGACAATGTTGTTTGGGTGTTGAAATTAGTAGTCTGGACCGCCTTCAATGCTACTTCTGAAAAATGAAGATTCCGGCCCATTCCTCTTATTCCTAGCAATAGGCTTTTAATTTAGGATTTTGCTTCCCTTGATTTTCATTTCTTGTTGGGTGTTTCATTTAATAGAAGCTTGCTTCTTGTGTAATGCTTTGCACCTCTAGTCACCCTTCTTGTTGTTGAGTTCTCCTTTTCTTTTCCAGTACCTCCATCTCTTTCATTTTTGTGTCTGATTTATTCTATTTTTTGGTGGAAGAAAACTACTCGGAAAATCCCTTTTTTGATGGCCTTTTGGAAGTGGTGAAACATGTTTAACGTGTGTTTCCTATAGACGGCGTCAATCTGTTGACTTAAAAAGTGCGTCAACGGAATCCCGACCACATTCCCTCCACGCGAGCATCACCTGCACACTGAACATACCGTTAGAAGCCAAAGGTTGCCTGTCGAGAAAATGGTCGGCAATCGTTTGCACTCTGATGGTCAAGTCAACGGTCGGACGAAAGAAAAATGAGTGCAAGAGACAGTAGAGGGGATTTGACTAAGGTTAGAGAACATGCCTTACGTGAAATGAATTCACATATATATAGAGAAATGGATGGCCAAGTGGGGCTAATGGGCCGAGTTCGAAGCCCAATACAAAGTTATTTAATTAAATAAGCCCAATCAATTGAATAGTTGACGTATGGGACCCTATCCGTTATGTGTGTGCCACGTAATTTAAAGGTGTAAACACCTTCTTTTAGCTGGGTAGAAGAATGTCAATGAAGTTTTTGCTTTCTCAAAGATTTTCCTGAAGAAATGGTTCCTTTTGCTTGAAACTTTGTCATCAATAATAAAATCCAACATTTCATAAAAAAAAAATATGGAAAGGGGAGATGAGCTGCGAAATTAAAGAAAAAGAAACTAGTTTTCCTGAGACCTTGACCTCGTGATCAAAGTATTTCTATTTAATTCGGTTCTCCAATTGTGAATTCCCTAAGATAAAATGCTACTTACCGTGCATAAGTTAGCTACAAAAATATTTTTATTTTTTTGATAAAACTCCACTTTCTGGAAACTGTATTAATTATGACGATCAAAAACCCTTGGAGAACATAAACAACTCATGAAAATTTATGATTATTAACTAATAGACAGAAATAATTTTACCATGGAAGTAACTTGTGGGGTCTCTTTTTGGTCTTTTCAAAGAAGTTCACCTGTCGTACTTTTTGACTGTGCAAGTGCAAATTTTTAACTCGCTATGAAGGAGATTAGAGCTACTATGATTCAAGTATCAAGGTGCTATTAGTAAGCAAATTCTGACGTTCATTCCAGTTCATTATTTGCCCTTGGAATCAGTGACCTAATGTTTCATTTGTCTAAATCTGCGACTTGATTATTTCCCTATGTGTTTTCTTAAATGAAGTTCAGGTTTCTAAGGATATAAAGTATGCTGATAAGCAGCCAATTGTACCGTGGGGCCCAAGGTATAAGTTTTTATCAGTTCATTCCAATGAATAGTTTAAAAATTAATGGTTTTGCTGGATCATTTGCATTTGATATTTCTATATTCTTTACCATGCTGTCTGCAAGCTTCTATATAAAGTATTAACTTCATATCAAGGACAGTATTCAAGCATTCATATCTCATTATTAGTTATAGTAGTGATATATTGATGTGACAATTCCTCATGTAGCCCACCCATTGCATGAATGTACACTGTTATTGCAAGCTTATAATTTGTCTTTCTTCTCTGTTTTGTGCATCAGACATACGTATGCTTACAACTGCTCAATTGGGCACTCCTGAGAACTCATAGCATTAATTTATATTTTTGTTGATTTGTCTATACAGTTGAAGTGAAGTAATGTTTCAATTTTGCATTCACATTTTTTAATTTCTGCTTCTTTTCCTTCAAATCTTTATTGTCTAGGAACCTTGAAATTACTTTTCAATGCCTTATTGTGGGTCCTTTGGTGATTTATGTTACTTAACTGGAAATTGTGATGCCCTCAGGTTCACCAAGTCAGATGTCAAAGATATAAGAATCAACATGGCAATATCGGCTGTATTTGTAAGTAGAAAACTTTTACTGGATAGAATACAAGGTGGCAGGGCACTAAATCCATTTTTACATAGCAATTATCAGGATCTTGAACTCTAGCTTCTAGCATTCTTAAACGGTTTTCTTTTCCGTACTTAGCACATTCATTTATGTGTGGTGTGTGTGTAACCAAATATATTTTAATTCTTCCATTCCTAGACTACAAATTTTAATATTCCCTCTTAGGTTCTGTTGGCTGAATTAAAATAAAGTGAGAATTTATAAACCTGATTCAAGATACAATTTTTATGTGGCATTTCAATAATAGCCTAAGGTTATTTATGTGTGTACAAGAGTCGTGAGCTCAGTACATGTATAACTTGTTAGGTTGCCACACTAGTTGAATATTGACCCTCAACAATGACTTTTATATGAACCAGAATCTGATTTCATAAAATAATTATATTTTTTGTTCTTGAAGAAGATAATTATGTTCATAGATTGTAAGGCATTAAGCTTTGTACCAGGTAACCAATCAGTGTATGAATTATGTAGAAAGGGATAATGGGTCAGATTCTTGATGAATGCTAATTAATGTTTGTTGATTTTCATTCAAACAATATGGGTTAATATATTCTTTCTTTTCTGTCTACAGACAGCTTGGATTTTTATCAAGCGTTCAGCTGAATATAAACCTTTACAGTTCTTGGCCTTTGTGTTTGTATATCGGATATTTGAGAAGTTAAAGGCATTCGAACCATCTGCATCATCTACTGTTTCAGTAAGTCATGAAATGGAATTAATAATGCTTTTCGATCTTTATTGATGTTTTTGTTCAAAGTAGTTGTTTGTTTTTGCAAGGATCTAGTCATTATTAAGATTGTTATATATTGAACTTATATGTTGGTCTTTGCTGCAGGAAGATGGTGAGGATGAAGGGAGAATGTTGCGAATGGGAAAAAGGTTACTTCGATCTCTGGCACTGGTTTTCGGTTGTATAGCTTTCGCATCTTTGGTACGTGATCCAATTTTATTCGTTTGTCCAAATTAGAATAGTAATAACACCCCGAATTTATTTAATTTTTAGTAAAGCATGCTAAACTAATTTTTGAATAAGGGGCTTTGACGCTAGTTAAGTCCACGTATGGTTGTGATTTTGTATTTATCTTTAGGATACCACGGTCCACTGTCTTCTAATGTAGCAACTTAATTTCATTTGTTGCTCTTTCCATGATCAGGTAATTACAATTTATACCAAATCCTGGACTGGACTAAACTAAATTAATTCTTATCCAGTCCAATCCAATTTACGAAACCCACCCTTGGTTATGGTACAAAGTTCATAATAAGAGAAATATCTTGTATGTTTCTTCTGGCTTTCTTTTTCTCCCTTTCAGATACTGAATGTTTGCAATTTCAAATTTTAGTTTCAATTATTTGCATCATAACTGGTTGTGTTGAGTTCAATTACAACTTTTTTTATTGTTTAATTGCAGGGATACACTGGCCTCTTGAATGTCATTGAATTTTCTGTTGGTTATGTACCCATCTTCCTGTACAACAACCAGGTAATAACTATTTTCCACTGCCATAAAAGAGACGAACTTTACATTTTGATGTATACAATTTGCTCTTATATGATAAAAATCATCCGATTCCCTGAATTTCCGAACTGTTAATCCACTTGATAACTAGGAAGTCTTTCGCGGTGGTGGTGTTAATCAAATCTGTACTTACAGACTGAATTTTATAATTAGTTCTATCCAATTTAGTATTAGTGTAACAAATAAATCTTTAGAATTTATGTTCCAATATGCAAATTGGAATGTTCAATGAAATTCCTTTGACCCACCAATTTAATAAGTGATTTTCTGTTTCTGATAAATATTTATGTTGCAGTCTAATCTAATCTACTATTATAAGAACAATGCACCAATCATGTGTTCTTAGGATTGTTATGCACGAAGAGCTTAATATGCCATATTTCATTCAAATTGACACACTGGTGTTTCTACCTTGAGGTTGATCTGGATTGATGGATATGACTGGTCAATCTCTTTTGCAGGAATTGCTTGTAACTGCATCCACGGCACTCTTTCTTTATGTTCTAGCGTCATACTACAGATGAAGAACATCGACCTTTATTCAAGGGATGGTGCAGAGTTTACGAGGAATTTGTTCATTTGTAGCCAGTAAATTTTGTAATAGTAAGGACGATACAGATTCTCGGTAGCAGTTTTCAAAGAACAAAAGAATTTCAAACTGCGATGAAAATCAGTAACATTTGGAGCCTGATGGATTTTTGCTTGTTAAATTCATTTTAAGATCTTTAGCGTTTGTTTGGGAGAGATTATTCAAGTGAGAATGTTTTTTTGGAAAAATTAAGAAATAGGAAAAAGTTATGGATTTCATAGAACGTGTAGTTGAAAATAATTTTAAACAATCTTTCCCAAACAAATCCTTAGTTTATGTATATTGAAAGACTTATCAGAATAAAGCTAGATGTATATTTCTCCATGACAAGAAGTTTGAACCTTCCCCTATGTGGAAGAAATCTGGCCAGTATTGGATGGATATGTTTAAAATCAAAAATGTAGTTTGCTGTTACATAGAAGAATGTCTAACTTTATGTAACTCGTAATGTACATGTAGCACTGTTGTTCTTGCTAATATATGTGTTATGGTTCTTATCTATCTAAACTGTTTGGCAGGTTTTCATGTTTTCTATATCCTAAACGACAACATTATAATATAAGAATAATAGCTGCACGTACCTATGAACATATACGTTGTATTTGCTCCTTTGTGGTGGGACTAAGGAAGTGTTGCTGTGTATTTACACGGCATGGATACATGCACGGCATGGATACACGCATAGAACGGTTCCATAAAGAACATAAGAAGGGACATCTTCATTATCAAAAAAAAAAAAAAAAACTTTGAGATCAAAATTTTCATAATCGAACCAATACATTTAAGATGGTTGAGCTACTAAAGGTGAACAGGTGTCTACTCAAAGGGAAGCATACAAACATCTTGTTAATTGTGTAGTAACATGAAAGGTGTCACGTGGCGAAAACAGTTATAAGTGTATTGAAAAGAAGATTCAGGGAATTTTGCGATAGTAACGACCAACTCCATAGGAGAAGGACATGTTATGGAACTAGCTCCATAATTGAGATTTACTATGGGCTCATCAATAATTAAGCCACACTTGTCTAAACGATGTACAAAAATCAAGAAGTCACAAAGCTTAGGAAATCTGCAAATACCTTGTGGTTTTACAAAGAAAGTAGGCAACATTAGAAAACCTCGATTTTAATAGTCGGCCTAGAAAAAATACCTTGATTTGGATTTAGGTTAATTTTGAACCTTTTTTTATTTTGTTTCCAAGTTGAGTTTTTACTCAAACCGAATCATTAGTTCAATGGTCGGGTAGGACCTAAACCCGATCCGTGCTCGACCGTCATAAGTTTGGTCAATTGATCATCCCTAATCAGAGGTCATTGATCTTCGAGTAGTCCCGTTACTTTTAGTTGGATTCAAACAATTCCCCAAGATTCAAAAATGTCTACTTTATCCACACGCCCTTTTACATCCTGTAGTGCATGCATGTTACAAGTGCCCGTAGATCTTAGTGCTTCTCTAATGTGATATGTTCACCCTAGATCCAATGCTTGAGGACACTACAAATGTCCAGAGATCCTCACATTAAAGTACTAACTCCTGTCAACCCTAGATCTAACATCTTGGAATTCAATGTGTCCAAAGCTCATTGGCTACGCCCCCAAGATCAACCCCTATATAGGTGACTTCCGAATGTATTTTCCTTAACGGTCGTTTGATTACAAATGTGAAAAAATAGATGGAAAAAATGAATTTTAGGGAATTGAATTGTCTATAAATTATTTTATTGGAAATTATAATTAATTGTGTTTGATTGGTATAATTTTCCATCATTCATTTGACTTTGTTTTGCATGAAAATTGTCAATAAAAGTGATAATTTTTTTTTACTACTGTATCTAGAATTTTTTCCAATTACTTCAAAAAAAAAAAAAAAAACTGGAAAATCAATTCCCACCAAAATGGCGAGAATTGGTTTTCCACAAAACCAAGGAATTGATGAGCATGTGAGCCAAATGTGGAATTTTTTTCCATGGAAAATAAAGTGTATCAAACAAGACAAAAGTGAAAGTTGGAATTTATTTTTCATGTTTCATGAAAAATAATGGTACAAACATGTCCTAAGTTTTCATTCTCATTCTATCAGTCTCAATACTGGAAGTATTTCTCTCTCCAAAATAGTACTAATATGGACATGCAACTTTATGAACATGTGTCGATGAGTCCATTGTTCCAGCAAAATGTTCACATTATTGGGAATTTACTTAATCATGCGTAGCGGAAAATAAACAATTTCAATTTTCA
>CAIGRN010166412.1:0-12606 GCA_903798345.1 Fraxinus anomala | reverse complement strand
AAAATATTGGACACCAGTTGGGGAAATTCCACATGGATAATTATTTGAGTGTCAGTGGTTAATCTCTAATGTTCGGTAATGAAATTGGTCATTTGACTTGAGGTCATCATAGTGCCTTATATGAGGACAGTCATATTTTGGTGATTTTGGATGTTGCTCTGCCAATGGTCGCCAATACATCATCGTTCGGGTAAGTCAAGAATCATATGAAGGATGTGAATGATCAATAGATGATTCGTCACTCTTAGATAGTAAGAGATTATGATTTACATTTTATCCAGTTAAGTTGATAATGAAATTCTTGGTCAATGTAAACTCATAAGTCGAAAAAGAGTTTTCGACTTACATTGACTTAACAGTGGGATAAAAGATATGATTGATAATTGAGATTGACACATATCCATATCTCATAATTAATCGGATCATATTGACAAAATGATTATAGTTTCACGATAAACGAACAAGTTTGATTTTGTTATACTATATGACATTTTCCGTCACATGTATTGCTCGACACATTGCTAGATGTGAATTTGGGACGACGAATGTGAATCAGTGATAAATTAAAATGGGTGTTTTAATTTATCGATTTTGATTAGATCAAAATAATAATTCACATCGTTACACATCGTGATTATGAACCTAATGGGTCACACACAAAAGAGAAAGGTTTATCAATTAATTAATTGACAAGTGTTGGATAATTAATTAATTAGATTTTCGTGATTATGAACCTAATGGGTCACACACAAAAGAGAAAGGTTTATCAATTAATTAATTGACAAGTGTTGGATAATTAATTAATTAGACTACTTATTAATAGGCTCGAATTAATTGATTAATTAATTCATGGACCAAATTAATTAAATTTCAGACAGGGTTAAGGTTAAGAAACAGGTCAAGTCAGCTTGAGCTTATATTAATATGATACTAGGGTTTGAAAACTGTATGGAATAATTCATTATTCTTGCTAAAACAAGAAAAGAAAACTCTAATCGTCATTTTTGTTCTCTGTGTTGATCATTATTGAAGGCTGGACAATTAGACGATTTTGATTGTAGATCGAGATCATTGGAGTTCAAGAAAAAGTAAAGGAATTTGTGGAATTAATCAAATGTATAATTCTTACAACGATTTCTATCTAAACACAATGTAGATCATTGATGAGAATTGAAAACTATTTTATTTTCCGTTGTGCATGATTAAGTAAATTCACAACAATCCAATCCTTGTTACCAAACTTGCAATAAGTGGATTACAAATATAATCAATTTTACAAACAAAATCCTGGATCTCAAGCTAAGGAGGGGACTTTCTTCGGGTTAGAAGCAGCGCTCAAAGGGCTCGACCTCGGGTAATCTTCATCTGCATTAGTAATTAATGTTCTTATTTAGCCTTTGAAGGCCTGTTGTTGATTACAATGAGAAAAATTATACTTTAAAAAGTTTTTATTGTGTATTCAATAGGTACCCTAATGGTCCTTTGCTAAATCCTCTCGTCCTTGCTAAAGATATAAAAAATGCTCATGAATAGAAGCTTAAAGAGATTAAAAATGGTCTCTTTGGCTGCTTATAACTTTCTTTATTTGCATCTCTTTTGTCTTCTATATTTAACACTTCCCTTTGTGGGACAGTTAGCAATGGTGGCAGTGCTCAGAATTTTCATTCAAGCTAATGTTACCCATGTTGGTCCTATTGACAACCTCATAGAGCATCTTTCCAATCCCTGGCAAAAATAATCATTCAAACACTTGCTGAATCAGGTTCATAAATATTCAGAGAATGCAATGGGTTCTGATTTACATCATATTTCTGTTCCATAACGTGGTGAAGTTACCTGTTGTAAGGAGCAATTTGTATTATAGGGAAATTTTAAAATTGTTTTATTTTAACTGATTTTTCTTTGAATATAAGGATAACTGTGTTACCTGAAACAAAAATCTCAATGAAAAGTTGCCACCTCAAAATCCTATTAATCACACTGGGTTAAAACTTGCATCTTTTTGAAATCCACCAATTGTTTATTCCTTGTGAACCAAAAAATTATGTTGATCAATTCGTCCTACAGACAACAATACTCAGCATTTACAGAATTAGAGACTGTCATAATGTACTCACACCAATACTGGAGAACTGGGGGTACCCGGTAAACAAAGGGAGGTACACAAAAATAACCAAATATTAATAAAAAGAAGAAGATTATTTCGAGGACTATGCAGAAGATTACTTCGACTTAGATGATTATACCTTTTTCCTGGCAAAGAACATGAAGATCTGTGGGAAGAATTTTTTTCTTCCTGTGGGTAGCTTTCACTTGCAATGAATCAGTTTCTTTGTTGCTCGTATGTGGATTAGGATTTTCCCCATGCTGAATATTAGTTGTCCTAACCAAATTCTCAGGTTCATTTTTCTCCTCGAAGCTTGTTCTTGGAGTTCCAATTGGGGTTACCCCTCCTGGAACAGATTCCTCAACTTTCCGTTTATGCTCGTGCTCAGCCCTCCTCTTTCTTAGCTCCTGTTCTACACTTAATTTTTCTTCCTTGGCTTTCTCAGCCTTGTTTAGTGCAGCTTCAAGAGCATTTTTTATTTCAGCCATCACACGATATACTTCCTGCAGCTTACTCAAGCTCCTCAATTCAGACTCCTTTGCTACATCAATTTGGGAGATAACCACGGTCACTTTCATGTTATAGCTCTTCTGCCTCATGGAACCGATTGTTAAGAACATAATATTCTTCTAAAGAAAGTGTTGAACCAGCAGATGAATCCTCATCGTTGGTAGCAGATTCACTCTCTTGTAAAGCATTGATAGCTTCTAATGCCACTTTCTATGAAGCTTTAGCTGATTCTATTTCCTTTTGAGCTGTAAGTAATCTACTTTCCATGGTACTTGCTTCTGCTTTTGCTTCTTCAGCTTCTTTCTTCGCCTCCTGAAACCGTTCTTGAGCCATCCGAGCAAGTACTTTTGCCCTCTCTACATCTTGAGCTGCCTGTTGTAGTTGTTTGACGAGTCACATCTTCTTCTCTCTTTCTTCTTTTTCCATCTTCTGAACAACTACTATCTCCGACTTTATCCTTGTCAGCTCATCTTCAAGAGATGTAATTGCAATTGATGCCATTCTTTCTCTCTGTTGAAAGGCAACAAGTTCTGATTTTACTCTCTCCAGTTCTGACTTCAATGATGCAGATTCCACCTTCAAACAGTTAGCTTCAGTTTTTGCTTTCTCAATGTTGATCTTCGTGTTTTCAAGTTCCTTTTCAAAAGAAGAAACAGCTGCTTTAATATAACCATGAGTTTTTGTCTCTGGTTCTTCCAGTGCATCTCTCAGGTTTGCTTCTACAACAGTTTCCTGCTTTGAGTATGATTCCATATATGCCTGCCAATTCAGCTTTTAAATCCTGTAGTGATCCTGACGCAGTATTTAACTTTGATTTCAGATCCTTGGCCAGTGATATTCGCTGGTTTAGTTTCTCCAACTCCTCACCTGCCTCCTATAGTTCCTTCTCCCAATTCAGAGTGTCTTCCACTTTTGCTATAACTGCTCCAACTTTGTGTTCGTCTGCCTCCAGATGGGTAGTATGTGCAGACCCCAATGATTCCTTTGTGAAAATGAGTTCAATTGTCAGATCCTCTACCGATTTCTCAACTTCTTTTGCCGCAAGAACAGTTTTTTCCGCCTTTTGCAATGCAACATCCTTCTCAGTCATCAACAAAGTGTCATCTTTTCTTAGTTGTTCCAGCTCTTCTCCAACAGTTTTAAGCTCTGAAGCCACAGCTGTATTCCGCCTGGAGCAAACTCAAGCTGTGCCCTGGCTGCAATACTAGCCTCATCGGCAATCCCTTGCTCCATCTCTTCCACCCTTAGTTTTGCAAGTTCAGAATCTTGTTTTGCTTGATGTTCTTCTGTTTGTGCTCTTTCCAGATTAAGCTTCAACTCTTCTACGAGTCTTTTAGTACTACTTAGCTCTTTTAAAACCTGTATTTTAGCCAATTTAGCAGCCTTAGCTTGTTTTTTATACAATGGAATCTCCTCCTTTGCTGTCTCGAGTTCTAGTTCTATGAACTTTCGTCTCTGCATGGGGAACCAGAACCAGTTAGAGCTATACCGAATGTCATGTTATAAGCAATGTTCACATGAAAGCCGATATTTAGGGATCTCAACTTTTCCCTGAGGTTATAGAATATCGTAACTTGTAGAGAGAAAGCAGGATAACACGTTCACATAAATGCAATGTAAATGGGGAAAAAAATTCAATGACATTTATGCATATAAAACTTGAACCAATTCTGTTTCTTGACGACCTGAATCGAAATTAAATTGTGCAGCAATGTGAATCACGGAAGACAGTGATTTGTAGATCCACCTTTGGAAGCCAATTCAACTGAATAATGGAAGTTCAAAAGCAATTTTGGAAACATAAAGAGTGTTTGAGAAGATTATACCTCCTTCGTATGCACTTGGTGGGCTTTCCAATCAAGAATTCCCCCAAACTTTGAAACAGCAGCCTTAACAGATTCAAAAGGTGCAGTTGTGTCGATTTGACCTCTATTTATGTCAATATTTCCCAGCTGTTTATCACATTCAGTAGATTTTGGTATCATATCAGAATTAACAGAAACTTCAGTAATATGAGTAGCATCTGTATCCTTTCTCGCTTGACAGAAATTTCTATTATCATCTTCTGGAGATGGCTGCAAAACAATTTTGACTTCTAAATTTTCTTCTTTCTGAGGCTTAATTGTGTCCTGATCCTCAGCTAATGCAATTGAGGCCTCGTGCTCAACTCGAGGCTCATTAGAAGCATCATTTTCTCCAACATTATTTCTATCAAGAGCACTATATAAAGATTTTGTGAAGCATCAAATGGCTCTGTTTCCAATGTACTTGCAAATGGATTCCAAAAGAAATGTTGAATTTTTATCCTCATGAAACTCTGGTTGTACTTCTTTGATTGATTTTGTGAGTGTTGCTTCTTCTGAAACTACTGCAGGTACACCAATTGTGTAGTGATCCTCAGCTAATGCAATTGAGGCCTCATGCTCAACTCGAGGCTCATTAGAAACACCATTTTCTCCAACATTAGGTCTATCATGAGCACCATCTAAAGATTTTGGTGAAGCATCAAGGGGCTTTGTTACCAATACAATTGAATTCCAAAAGAATTGTTGAATTTTTATCTTCGTAAAACTCTACTGGTACTTCTTTCACCGATTTTGTGAGTGTGGCTTCTTCTGAAACTACTGCAGGTACATCAAATTTATGTTTTGAAACCATTCTGTCAGCTGTAACATGAGAAGTGGCAAATGGATTAAAAACATCGACCAGTGGCCCCTCCCGAGTGTTAGATTCCACTTCTCCATAAGCATTTGATACTTGTTTGATCCTTGAAGAAAGTAACATTTACTAATATAGTCCGCACTGAAATAATTTCTTAAATTTGCCCCTAGTTGAAATAGCAGTGTTCGATCGAAACTAGGCAATGAGCTAGTGGAAAGTCAGTCTGACATGGACATCAAAATCACAGAGCGTGGTGGTTTTTCATGATTTTCATCCTTAGGAATAAGATTTGGATTTCAAATTAAAAGTATAAACTTTCAATGTAGGGTTTGTATAAATTTAAGTTCTCCCACTTTAATGACTAACTTTTGAGATATAACTCTGTCAATATCGATAACGCCAACTTATACAAATATAGATAAAATATGGGGTGAATTGTAAAATGGGTATTAAATTCTAGGCAAATTCATCAATAAAAATACTTTATTGCAAGTTCAATGCTTATTGGGTAAGAAAATTCCATACTACCCAAAGCCCAATGTAGCCCGTACTACACGGGTCGGGCTAAATACAGGCAGCCCGACCCAACTTTACTACCCCATTTTGGTTCGTTTTAAAACAAATTTCTCAAAATGTTAATACCCCTTTACACCCTCACAGGAGCAGAGATGGAGTCTTCTCCATTGGCAAACCCCCTCCTAGCCTTCTCCACCTTCATCCACGGACTCGGCACCCAATTCACGAGTCGACTCGATGACACCAGGCGAGGACTCGCCTGCGCTGCCAGCTTCCTCGCCCTACAACAACCAGTAAATAAGTTATCCTTGCCATTTGCCTCCGTGTCGCAGCATCAGGGCAAGTTGGGAAACTCCCTTAGCACCGGACAAGTGGCAAAAAGACTAGTCGGAACTTCGTTGTACACTGTTTGCAACTCCAACAAGGAGTTTGTTCTCATCTCTAACCCGGATGGAATTAAGTCCATTGGCTTGCTTTGCTTTCGCAAAGAAGACGCAGAAGCTTTTCTTGCTCAGGTCTATATTTAGGCATCTGCTTATCATAATTTGATAAATCGTTTTACTGACTCAATGTCAATCTAATCATATTACATTTTTTAGAATCGTTTATTTGATTTTGTGGTGTTATATATATATTGGAATTCTTCAGGTAAGGTCAAGGAAAGGTGAAGTGAGGGGAGGAGCAAAAGTGGTGCCAATAGCACTTGACCAGGTCAGTACTGAAGAAATTTTAGGAAAAGTTTTCGTGATATGCTGTATCATTTATAGAATCATGTGGGCTTTATACAATTGTTGTGTTGCATATAGGAGTAAGCAGCTAACTATGCACAGTGTCTATGATTTTAGAGGAGATAATTGAAGCAAATGTTTAGCAACGTTCATGTGTTGCTGTTTTCACACATTTAGGTACTCGGCTATTTAAGCAGGGATGGTGTCATTGTAATTCAATCTTGTTAGGACAAGTTGAAGTAATGCCTGATGGTTACACTACATTATTTCATATGGTGATACTCTCTTGAAGAATTAGCACCAGTAACTTACTCGGAATAAATTTGTAAACTTGTTGCCTGTTCTATTATGTTTTCTTGGTTAGCAATATTGACACAAGAATAAAAAATTTGTAATATGAAATTTGAGCCATTAGTTTTTGGTCCCACCAATTGCAGGTTTATATGTTGAAGGTTGAAGGAATTGCTTTCAGGTTTCTGCCTGATCCTGTTCAAATAAAAAATGCACTAGAGGTTAGTATTGCGAGTGTTTCTAAACTTAAGGGGTGTGATATCAGTTGTCTTGAGTTGATATTATTGATCAAGTTGACAAATCCCAGTATTCCCACAGCATACCATTTTCTTGCCCGCCTTTTACCTCCTCATAGTGATCTCTTTGGAATTGGTGATGGGATCATTCATTTTTGTAATATTTGCAACCAATTGACCAGCATTCTCTCCTTACTGCTAGCTAAAATCTTCCGGCGTCAAGAACGGATTTGATGGAGTTCCAGTTTTTCAGGTATGTGCATTGACCTATTGCCTGTTTTTTTAGATGATCATCTCATACACAGTGTAGCCATTTTAGTACATCACAGTTTCAGTAATGCATCTATGAGATGTACAATAATATGGACAAAATTCATGTTACATGCTCACTCTGAAAATACCTGTTGGTTCTCCATCTGTTCCATACTGGAATCTCTCAATAGAGTTATGCTTCTTTGAGTCGATTACTAATTGATTTGTCCAATCTGAATCACATTGTCTTCCTTCTCTCTAGGTGTATCTAGGTATCCTAAGGTGAAGTAAATATGTTTCCATATTTTGATAGAAATCAACCTAATTCTTTCATTTTGGACACAAGAAATAATAATTTTTTTTTTTTAAATTTATGTTCTCGTTTGCATGAAAATGAGGTTGTTGAGGCTTCTGCTCCCATTTATTATTTATTACTTAGTCTGTGTAATCTCTAAAATTGATACTGAA
Organism: Fraxinus anomala; assembly: GCA_903798345.1. Taxonomy (NCBI): domain Eukaryota; kingdom Viridiplantae; phylum Streptophyta; class Magnoliopsida; order Lamiales; family Oleaceae; genus Fraxinus; species Fraxinus anomala. The sequence goes on along the minus strand of CAIGRN010166412.1, from coordinate 4,837 downwards.
AAGTTAGATAGAATCTCATTCTTTCAGGTAGCCTGATAGGCAAAGCATCCCTCCCCAAATTTCTTCCAGACCCCAAGAAGGGCATTCAGTTTTTGTTTTAGTTGATTGCTTTCCTCAGTTTCTGCATTCAGATTTACAGCATTTTTCATCCAATGCTTTCTTTAAAATCTATTTGAATTTCTTTGTCTGCAGTCAGACCTTCTAGTTGTAAAGAAGAAAAACAAGCGCTACCTCCCCTTGTATTTTCAGAAGGTGTGTTTCTTTATACCATTATGAATGCTAAAGTGATACATGATTCAAAATTGTGGAAGTTACATGTTTAATATGCTCCTTTGCGATACAGGAAGATATAGAAAAAGCATTGTCAACGGTGTCAAGGGCGGGAAGAGGATCTGATATTTCTCAGCACATTATGGTATTTTAATCTTTCGCCCATCTTTGCCATGGCTTCTGTTGTTAATTTATTCATGCAAGTACTTCGAGAATATAATTGTGGAATAAAGAGGACTGACCAGAGTGCAGTGAGGCCCATGTTGAAGCTTCTATAATTTTTTCTTTCTTCCCACATTTTCAACAAGTTAGTTCTAATTGTATTTGCCACACCCTACATGAGAGTTAGGAGAAGCATGCATCTGAGTGACAATGGCTAATTCCTTAGCTGTTTGAAAGTTGACCTATTGACTTATGATAAAACGAAAATGTATGAATGGATTATGGAAGCATTGTTGATGCTTAAAATTGAAGATCCCGAGGTTGCAAAATTTTGCAATGAAATGCATGAATCCCCATTCTTCTCTAGGAATCTGCTGGTCTATGCAAAAGAAAAATTAGTACCAGATCATATGTCAGCTAAAATGCTCATTAAGAATATTAAGGATAATTGGAGGATTAACTCGTAAAGAAAAAAAATGAATACAAATATCCACTTCAAAACGTAGTGAAATTTTCTAGCTGCTGTTCTATATTCAGATATTTAACGTAATTGACTTCTTGAATTTCCTTCCGTAAATGTTCTTTATGTTGGGTAACGGATCATTTTTTTTTTAACCATCTCTGATTTTTGTTTTACAATCTTTGATTCTCCTCAGAAAATTTCCTACTTTGATGTACATAATAACCTTCTTTTCTGCATTTGATAGGTTGGAAGTTTAGAGGATGTTCTGAAAAAAATGGAGGTAATCACCTGGAGCAGAAATAAAATCGATAAACTGGCAGTTTTTATAAAAGGAACTTCAGGTTGTGCCAAGGCAAGTGTATATTGTTAAAGCATGCAGAACATGCTTTGCAGGTGCACTTCTTTTGGCCAAAGTAGACCTTTTGGTAACAGTAGTTCCTTTGGTTTCTTTGTTGTTGGTCTTTTTTCTTTCTTAAACAAGTCACCAAGGCGACATGTCACTATGTGTTTCATTGTCGTGGCAGATGAGTGAAAAGAACTTGGGTTGGGAAGATCTAATTTTCATTCCACCTGGTAAAAGCCATTCGCAACACATTCAGGAGGTGGCAAAGGTATAAAATCTTGGATGCAGAGCATTCGACTGAGCAGTTTGAACAGAACAATTAACTGAAAGCCCACTGGCTCCACCATTTCCATAATCTCAAATGACGTAATTTTGGATACGACCTGGTTTTGTTGTGAAGTAGTTCAAAGATATGGGAAGGATATATATGTTTCTATTTCTGAAATGAGCGTATTTATCATCCAATATACGATTTGGGAACCTTGTAGAGCGAATTGTTGTTTTCTTCTACTTTTCCTTCCCCTTGTTACTACATGATCAATTTTTTTGCTATTTCTTCTTCCAAATGGTGTTGACATGGGATTCAGTGAGCTCATAAAACCTAAACTGGTGTTGATAGAAACAATTAGCGGATGAGTAATACTATTCATAATGAAGACCATATGTAGAGTCGCACTACGTGACATACATTGCAGTTTGTTATTTAATGCATTATGTGATAGTTTTTTATCGTCTCAAACATCAAATGACAAATTGTGATGTGTATGTCATATAGGGTGATTAATGGTAGTTTTCACTATGAATAGCATTATTTTTAGTGAATAGTAGTTGTGAACATATGGTTAAAATTAATATTTGACTTTAATTTTCAATTATAAGGATTTAATATTTTTTTCAAACATGCTATCAACTCATACAACCTAAACTCGTATTTTCGTGTTGATATAAACAATAAGGCGCCTGTAGCTCAGTGGATAGAAGGTGTGTTTCCTAAGCAGACCCGACGCGTAAGTGTACTTTACCTATCCTTTTCACCAAGATTAAAGAGTAATAAAAGAAACAGAAAGAAAATGTAGGTGGTACTGTTCCTAGAGGGGCAAAGCCCTTGACGTGTATTTGCTCACAAATACCACTTTTACCTTCCCATTCCAATCGCTTTTTCCCGTTTTCATTGCCAAATTTGCTGCTAAGATGCACTTGCAGCCTCGTCACATCCCTATTCTACCCTTGCTCCCCAATCTTGCATGGGAATTTGGCAACAATCACGAGGGCCATATATTTTATCTTCTTCATCTATCCATTCTGGAAACAAGTCTTTCAATGTTACAATGAGTGTGTACAAAACAAACCAAAGAATTTGTAACTATCAGCTCTTCTTTACGCTGAATCAAACAGTACAGTGAACACCTCAATGGAGATAAGGTAGTTAGGAAAATATAAAAGGAAATTAGGAATACTGCTGAAATTATAAAATAATAAAAAGAAATGTTACAATAAACAGAGTAACAATAAAATAGAAGAAATCTGGTTGTTGATGTAGTAGCTGTGTTGGAAGGAATCGAGACGTGTTGCACATAGTTTTTTTAAAATAGATTCGTTCTCCACTATAGTGCAAGAGAATTGATGACGTCTGTCTCTCAAGATATAACGATTGAAAATAATTAATTAGAGGGATAAATGCAGGATAATAGAGATAGGATGATTCTTCTGTCTCAGCCTTTCATTCATCAGCTTAGGATTTGAGGTAACTACCATCTAAGGCTTTCACAACCCTTCGTCGTACCAATGTGGCTTCATCTTTTGCTGCCATATTTAACCAATTAAAAAGGTCTAGATGAAACTTATTGGACGTTATTTTACACTTTATTGTTATCAAACTTTAACACACAGATATAGCACAATTTATCAGCAAATATAGCTCAAGTAACATATGTTACACTTATCACTTATTTCAAGATTTATTAGGGATGCTAAATGAGGCGAACCAAGCCGCTTGGCTCGCCTACCGAGGAGCTTGACTTGAGCTCGCCCCAATGCAAGCTGGCTTGCCTCAAGAAAGTTGGATCGGCTTGCCCCTTGGTGGGGCGAGTCACTCGCAGCTCGCCCTTTTTTGACGAAAATTGTACTTTCACTTCTCGAATTATAATGAAGACATAAAGGTAAGGAAATGGTAAACGTATGAACTTATAAATTTGTAAAAATCCTCCTTTATTCGGGTTTGGGACTGGTCAAAATACGTATGTGGAGTTAAAATTGTAAAAGAATTAATATATTTTCTATAATTTTTTGGTATAAACAAATGAAATAAATACAATGTAATAACAATTAAAAGGGATACATAATTACAACTCCACCGTAGTAGTCTGCAAGTGCACATCTGGAAGATGTGGAAAGGCCACCTTCATCTTTTTGAAGCCATTGGTGGATATAAATATGTGCTTCTATTCGGATTCTAATGTTGTCATGCCAAGTGATGCATCCCCATCTAATATATGATCTTCCATGATAGATCTTATTTCTCTAAGTCATTGATAAAATTAAGGGTGCTGTAAACAAATAGCAGACGAACAATATCAAATATTGATAATATTGTTGTACATTCCACCATTAAGTTATATTGAAGAAGTTAGCTCCTACTAATGTTTCGTCCCATGTTGATGACCCAAGCATATTAGTTTCATACATTTCGAATTCTGGAAAAAGGTAAATCTATGTTGTTCAAACCAGAGTACTTATAATTCTTATTTGTAACAAGGATGTTAGGTCCAATATTGTAATTGGCATGTTTGTGAACAAAATGGTCGTTATTGAACACTTGTAAAAAGTCAAGGATTTGGATACAATTTTGTATAGATGAGTTAATTAGGGTTAGAGGTTGAAAACAAGGAAAGAGCAGCGCCAAAATTTCGCTAGATTATAGCCAACGTTTGACTCGAGCGGCAGAAACAAACCTTTTTCACCCGCTCGAGCTATGGAGTTGTCACTCGAGCGACAGCTCCATAGCTCGAGCGACAGACTCCTTCGCTTGAGCAACACATTTATGCGGCCAGACCTAATTCTCGATTTTGAAGAGTTTTATACGGCTCATAATACCTAAACGTCTCTAACTATAAATATAGAAGTCTGGGACAAATTGATAGGGGTGCTTCATTATGCTTTCATTGCATAAAATATTCTTATCATTTTTTGAGAGATCCAAGAACACAATTCACAAATTGATTCATCCATATTATTCTTGTGATCTGGCAACCTGATTTTGGAAAAACATCAATTCCTTAAATCGAAACACCACCTACTTCTTATTGGTCATAAGGAGGTACTTTCTCAATTGGACTTCAAAAGTTTCTGGAGGTTCAAATAGATTGGACTACAAGTACAGAAAGAAAAATATGAATAGGTGATTACTGTGTATCCACTTGGAAGAGACGTGTGCAGAAGAACGTGAGACTGCTACAGTATATCTTGGTAGAAGATTGTGAGTTTGTAAGTACAGCAGAACTTGGAAGCTACAGGAGGTAGATCGGGAGATCTAGCAAGTTGGTTAGATAGTATCTACGGTAGCAGATGACAAGGGTGGAATGAGCAGCAGATCTTGAAGT
>CAIGRN010166398.1:845-17616 GCA_903798345.1 Fraxinus anomala | reverse complement strand
ATCTTAAACTATTAAGTTACTAATGGAACGAATTACTTTATTGAAAATGAAAAATATTGTTAACCTTGAAAAATGGCTCCGACACGTTGCCAACAGAATAAGTCTTCACGTCAACTCTTCCCTATACATGCACCACGCCGTTAGTAACACGTGGCCTTCTCCGGAGAGGTTGGGGCGACCACGAGCACTCCGACGATCAAGTCAGTTCAAAATTCAACCGGAAAAGATTTACCTGCGGCAGAATACCCACCGGAAAATGGTTGATAAAACACACGGTAACAAAGTACCAATATTTAAGGGAGATGATGATACTCAAGTTTGTAATGTGGTAGGAAAAAAATTGATTCGAATCCTCTTTCTGGCACAAGGAGTGGATATTTATACCAATGATGGGAAGATGAGGGCGTTGGATGAGGAGACACGTGTTACCAGATCCTCAGAGCTTATCCCATCATAGGTGTCAATCCGTCCCTCCTTAGGTTAGCTAGCATTAAATGTTTCTGACCAGAGCAGCTGAATTGACCGTTTGAGCCCTCCACACATCCCATTAGTTAGGGATTTGACTTTGGAAAGATCTTTGTACAAGAGATCTTCGCTGAGGCGAGGCGAAGCAGGTGCGAAACTGTAGAACGGAGTACGGGCCTTTGCATCCGCGGTGTATCGCAGATGGGTTCGGTTCCTTTGCTGGCATACATTTAGTTCGTCTCTCATGTGATTACTTTGGCTTATGTAGTCAGCTCGTCGCATGCACGTTCACCTTGGCAGACACGTGGCATGTTGTGGGCCACTTCTACTGACACGTGGAGGGTGAGGTGGCAGGTCTGACATAGACCCGTAACATATATAATTAGAAATAATATTTAGTTTCTTTTTTGTTTACTTTAGTTTTTAGTATATAAACTCATTGTAATTTTATTTTGTCCTAATTTTTGGAGACTCATACAATTAGTTTTCGTCATTCATCTCTTAGTTCTTCTCTCTTGTTGGATTTATTGAATTAGCTTGTATTATTGACATGGTATCAGAGCCTACCTTGTGGGTTTCTTCGTGGTAGACAATGGTTGATTGAATTTTGTCAATGTCTGGTGCAGTACTGATTCCAAATCTGATTTCATTGTCGATTTTCGATCTCGCTGCGGGAAGGTGATTTGGGCGGCCTTCTTTGATAGTGAAGGTGTGTGGGTGTAATTTCTTCGTGTGGGCTATTGGTGAAGGTGCCATCAAACCTGCTCTTGCTGCCAGCAATCTCATTGTCGATAATTGGAGTGAATTATTGGTGATTGTGGACCGTAGTTGTAAAGGTGACAGATGAACATGAATTTGTCACACAATCGATTTCTTTTGTGTTGGTTTGGGCTGTTTTTATTGTATTGGACAGATTATTGGGCTACAACTTTGTTGACTGATTATTAGGTTGAAGTATTGTTTGGCTACTTTATTTAAACTTCTAGGAGATTAGTGACTAATGCTAAATATTGGACTGCATAATTTCGGGAATTAAAAAAGGAAACTAAATAACTGAATATTATACAATAATATTATATCTAATTATATGTATCATCTCCCCCTCAAACTCACTATGCTATAGCAATAAGCAACTAGAGTTTGTCAAGCAAGAAGCGAAAACTATGAATTGGATGAGACTTCGTAAAAAAATAACAAGCTGTAACGATGAAGAAACAAAAGGTAGAGAAATGGTGCCAGTTTGCAGATGATGGAGAATTGGATGACAATCAATTTTAATATACTTTGTACGCTCATGGAATATAGAATTGTGAGAAATCTGAATAGCACTTTTATTATCACAATACATAGGGGTTGGAGATGATGAAGAAATACCCATGTCCGCAAGTAACCAACGCAACCACACAATCTCAGTAGTAGTGGATGCCATAACACGATACTTTGCCTCAGTAGAGGAAAGAGAAACAACAGTCTGTTTCTTAATCTTTCAAGAGATAAGGGAATCACCCAAAAACATACAAAAACCAATAGTGGACTTTCGGTCAGTGGGATTACTGGTCCAATCAGCATCAAAGTAGGCACGAAGCACTAAATAAGAGGTCGACGGAAATAAAAGACTCAGAAAGCAAGTACCACGAAGATAGAGCAAAATACGAACAACATTTGCCCAATGAACTATAGTAGAAGCCAAAACAAACTAACTAACAATGTGAACAATATAAGTAATATCGAGACGTGTGATGGTAAGACAAACTAGACATCCAACAATGGTGCGATACAAAGTGGGATCAGTCAAGGGTACACCATCGGAGGGTGAATATAGAGTGTTGGACTCAAAAGGAGTATCATCAGTTTTAGTATCAGTAAGATGAGCACACTCAATAATATCCATAGTATATTTAGACTGAGAGAGAAGATAACCTCTAGAAGAAGAAGGAACTTCAATCCCCAAAAAATAAGATAATGCACCCAAATCCTTCATTTCAAAACGAAGAGCCAATTCTGATTTCAAAAATGCAATCCCATCAACATTATCACCAGTAATAATTATATTGTCAACATATAGCAAAAGTAGAATGTGACTAGCTGAAGTGTATATAAAGAATATGGCAGAGTTATGATGACTCAATGTAAAACTAAGAGAGGTAACAATAGTGAAAAAATTCTCAAACCAAACATGAGGTGCTTGTTTGAGGCCATAAAATGCATTCTTGAGCTTGCAAACATTTCCAGGAGAGTGAGAAAGACCAGGAGAGAGGTCATCTTGGCAACATGAGCAAAAGTGTCCTCATAATCCAAACCATATTACTGAGTAAAATCCTTAGCAACCAATCTAGGCTTGTAACGCTCAACTGAACCATCAGATTTGATTTTAATCAACAGTACATGGAGTATGGGAAGGTGGTTTGTCAATGTCATCAGATAATAGATCAATACGAATAAGACCAGTTTTAATCAGATCAATATTATTATCAGAGATACAAAAGAATAGAATATGCTCAAGAAATACAACATAACGAGAAACATATAACTTTTTATTAATGGGATCAAAGTAGCGATAACCCTTTTGTCAATTCTCATAACCCAAGAAAACACAGATAGCAAAGCGAGATGTCAACTTACTGCGTTCAACCTCAGGAGGAAGAACAAAGTAAGTACAGTCAAAGACTCTTAATGAAGAGTAATCAGGAGGATGCCCATACAATGTTTCAAAGGGTGATAAACCTAAAGTGTGAGAAGATAAAATCTTATTAATTAAAGAAACAATCGTGAAAATTGCTTCTCCCCAAAATTCACTAGGGATTTTGGCAGACAAGAGAATGGAACAAGCAGTTTTTACAATGTGAATATACTTTCGTTCAGCAATACCATTTTGTTGTGAGTATTAGTACACGGGATTTGATGAATTATGCCATCAAGAGCAAGCAATTTAGAGAAATTAGTCAAATATACTCTCCACCCAAGTCACATTCTAAAGCACTTAATTACAGAAGAATGCTGAGTTTTAATAAGTGCTCAAAAAGAATGATAAACAGAAAGAAAGTCAGATCGTCATTTCATAAGATAAATCCAACAATAATGACTATAATCATCAATAAAAGATACATAATATCTAGATCCTCCTTTCGTAGCAATAGGAGCAGGTCCCCATACATCAGAGTGTATAAGATCAAATTGTGCAACAGAATGAAAAACACTTCAAAAAAATGTAAAGCAGAAAATTTAGTTAATGTGCAACTACTAACAATCAGAAATGTCATGAGTTTGTAAATCTCTCAATTGACCCTGAGAAACTAAAAATTTTAAACGACTAGAGGAAACATGTCCAAGGCGAGAATGCCACAAATAAAAACTAGAAGATAATGAATTCAAATGGAAAGATAACAAGTCAACACCAGAGGCTGCAACGTGTGGTGGTCTCAGATTGTCCAGAAGATATAACCCTCATTATCTACAACTTATCCCAATCAGCTTTTGATTACGCCCAAAGAATAACGCGGTAGTTGTAGTATATCTTTGGGGTGTCGTATCTATAGGGAGATGGAAAAGTTGTTTAAGGTTCCAAAATGTTGATCGTTCTCTTCAAATGTACAGAAAATCTCAATATAGGGAAATTAAGATCAATGCTTGAAATAATGGAATTAAAATCAATGAATTAAGGCAGTGAAACATCGGAATTTCCTCATTCGGATCGGATCATTTAATATCAATTATTCATTTTTATAGCACGATTAGAGGCTTTCATCTCGGCGCTCTAATCAGAGAATTTATCGTTCAAACCAATTAATTCAAAAGTAATTCTAAGAATTAGATTTCCTTTAACAATTTCCCACAATTATTTATTGAAATAAGATTACAAATCGACCTTATACGTATAGCATAAAACAGTAAATAATCACACTAATAAATTACTGAAATTGAAATTCAATAAGTAATTCAATTAATAATGGAAGAAACATAATTAAATCCATGAACAATATCATAATTATTAAACCAATTTCAGAATAAATTCACAAGAGTGGGAAATCTAAATCTTGAATTGTTTACAACATGAAAAGCTCAAAATGATGAATGAAAAGTGTTAAAATCACCTAATCCGATTGAGTTCCTCCCTTTCTTCACTAACATTTTTAGCCTCCCATGGAGTTCTTGAATTAAATTAGAGAGAAAATTGATAGGAGATGAATGGTAGGCATTTTTCTAGAATTTAGGGTTTTTAGGACGTGTTAAAAGTTGTTTTCATAAGTGGTTGAATCAATTTAGAAAACTAAAAATTCGCGTCAACAGTTACTACCATGTGACCACATGGTTATAAACCATGCGACCACATGGTTATGCAGTTTCCAGCCTCCCAATTTTCGGTAAAAGAGTGGGTGACCGCATGGTATTTGTGCCTTGCGACCGCATGGCTTTGTGGATTCTTTCTGCTGGACAGCTTTCAGTATTTTGGTCATAATTTTCTCTACCGATGCCCAATTCAGGTGATTCAAGATGTTTTGGAAAGTCAACCTAAAGGGCTAAAACGTTTCTTCAGACATCATCTTCTAATTCGATCATCTTATATGTCAACAATTGGTCTCAATTCGAGGCTTAAAATCGATGCAAAACTTTTCAGCTTGAAAGTTGATATATGATAATGTTTTGGTGATGTTTCATCCCTTTGACTCATTCCTTCATCCAATTGACCTCTAACATTCTAGAATCTTCATCACAAGATTAGAAACAAGTTTAGAGCATTTGCCCTTTAGTCCCTGAACTTTCACTTTGAACTCTAACACTCTCGAATCTTCATCACAAGATAGAAACAAGTTTAGAGTATTTGCCCTTTAGTCCTTGAACTTTCACTCTCTTTGGTCATTTTTCACTTGTTTCTCCACAATTTCGCTACATTCATCACTTTGTCTTGCATAGAATTAAGCTATATTCCAACATATTAATAAAAAATTACTCATGTTTTGACAATAAAATAAGTATGTAAAAATGCACTTATCAGCTTCTGAGATCGAGGATCATGTACATGACAAGCAGTAGAAGAAAATTGAACTAAGTATCCAGAATCACACAATTGACCAATGAAAATAAAATTCAAAGTAAGAGTTGGAACACATTAGACATCTGAAAGCGATAAATTATGTGTGTTAACAGAACCAACACCTGCTAGAGGCAATGGTGTTCCATCAGCAGTCATAACAGACATAGACAAGTTAGAAGGACGCAAGTCATTAAAATTTTTTGAGTTAGATGACATGTGTTTGGAAGCACCCAAGTCAAAGATCCATAAGGAAGAAATACATGAATGACTTTGAGATGACAAACTTATATGAGTAGAGACTGACATAGCATGTAGCTGTGTGGCTAAGAACTTCTGAAACTACTATACTAAATCAATCAACATAGGACTCGAGAAAGGTGGTACTCCAAGTATAGACGTCAGTAGGTGGCATGGTGACAGCTATGTTAGCATTGGAATGATAGGATCACTACTGTGGTTGTGGGTGTTGTGTCTTCAATAGTTTAGGACATTGAGATTTCTAATGTCCATATTATTTGCAAAAGTTACGCTCATCACTAGCAACTCTCACATAAACTTTATTTTGATTTTGTATAGACGATCGAGAGGGTACATCCAACACTGAGTTGCTAGATGGAGGAAGAGATACTTCTTCTACAAGAGATTTCAAAGGTGTTTCCTCAGCTACAAGTTCACTAACTATCGAATCAACTGAGGGAAGTGGAGTGCGATGCAAGATAGAGCATCGAAGTCCCTCAAAATCACTGCGAAGTGTCATAAAAACTGAACTAATCGCTGCTCCTCTCTAAAAATAATATATTCTTCACATATCTTCAGTCCCGCTGATTCCGTAAGAGCCAACTTATCCCAAATTGAATTCATAGCAGCGTAAAACAAGAGAATACTCAAATTTTTCTGTTGTAAAGCCTGTATATCAATTAATTTTCTTCTTCCATGTCTTAGTTCTTCTCTCTTGTTGGATTTATCGAATTAGCTTGTATTATTCACAGAAAGATATTACTAACTCTGTCATTTGTTTCAGATAGATTTAAAATTTTTAATTAATAAAAAACTATAAATTTTACTTAATTTTTTAATATACTTCTGTATTAAATAATAATAGTCCAAGACGCATTAGATATGAGTATATTAGAAAATTAAGACATTAATTACACTCTAAACAAGAAAAATGACCTATAATTTGGACTAAAAAAGAACTAGTGTATTTTTGTTGGACGGAGATAGTAAAATATGTTGGATTAGTGTTAGACGCACACTTATGTGGAGAAAGACGTTGTCCTTATAGATAAGTCTTTAAATTTCTATAATAACTTATCTGACTAAATCAATTTTTTTATTTTTTTTTGGTTAAGCAAGATATCTATATATTTCAACGTTTGGGATAATTATCCACTTGATAGAAAGGATGGACCATCTTATCCCACTGACTTTGATGGTTTCAATAACGGTCATTCAATTGTCCCATGGTTTTCAATCCAAATGGTTGTCATTTATGAGAAAGTTATATTTTCGATAATTATCCATTCAAAGCATATTGATTAGTTACTTATTTAATGGCTATAGCCTGAAAAGATATAACTTTATTCGTTGAACGATTATGTTATCAAAATAGTTCTTAATCTCACGTAGTCTTTCCATATCAACCAAGTTTCACTATCACAAATTGACCCTTGTAATATATGGGATATGATTGACCTCTCAAATATTAAATCAACTCCACATCTCATTTCCGTGAACAGAACACACGAGTGAACAATAAGTGTGGCATTGAAAGTTTTGTAGCTCAATTTTTATGTTTTGGTACCACTAATGGTATAGTTTCTACAGGCAAGACAAATTGGAGACGTGTAATTCACTAGTTAATTACATTGATAACTTTTAGTCAAATTGAGTTTCGCAATGATGTGGTACTTAATCTATCTGAAAAAATTTGTAAGTGATGCATATGAATTGATTAACATATTCTTTTGGAGGGAAAAACACATAATGAAGTCAATAGATAGTAAATACTGCTACGCTCTTTTACCCTCATTTTGACAATCACTTGAACTTATGCAATGTTTGTTGAATAAGACCGTTTGAGATTGCATTTGAATAGAAAGACTTAGTATATAAAAATTCAAAAAAATTGACTTGAACACCGTTGGTGAGCTATTTAATCAAACATAGCTTGAATCCCTCATTTAATCATTCAAACTGTTGAAACAATGTGAGCTCCTTTTTTTAAGTGTTTATTAGACATATCTAATAGTGTATTTTTCATAAATATTTGAACTTATTTATAAACAATCTGTTCAAACTTTATTAAAAAGTTACCCTTGATATTAAATATTAAGATATTAAAGTGACATTATCCCAAATCTGAAGGTGAATCAATTGTAGTCCAATTCCAAATAAATGGTTTCACCACAAGCCACGGCGGCCCAACTTTTAGGCCCTGTTTGATCCAAATTTTTAAAAAATACATTATTTCAATACTCATTTTCAACCGTATAATCTTTAATAATATAATATTACATGTAAATTCAAAAAAAATTCTTTTTTTTTAACCATATATTTTTCATCATATCACTATTCAAAATACATTCTTTCTTTAATAACGTGCATAAAACAGCGGCTTAATTTCCACGGTCCATAGATTTCTTCAATCAATCCAGTGTGCGCATAATAGACAAACTCATAATTTTAATTCCCATTGTGCCCCCTCAACAATTAGCTATATGAATCAAGAGCTATAAAAGGTCAAATATGTAATTACATACACTCCCAACCCTGCAACCGCACACAAGAAAAATAAAAAACCACTGGACCCTAGCCTCTAGTTTTGTGCTTACTGGCTGCATGTATGTGTGCGTATATTATATATATGTATAAGGTTGTCTTTAGTTTCCAAGAGCAAGCATTCTACAGAATACAAAGTTTTCTCAACTCCTTTTTAAAACCCAAAATCTTAAAAGCAAAACAATTCTTGAAAAAAAAAATGAGTTCAACAAGCAAAGCCTGGATTGTGGCAGCCAGTATGGGAGCTGTGGAGGCAATGAAAGATCAGGGTTTCTGCAGATGGAATTACGCTTTTAGATTGATCCAACAGCAAGCAAAGAACAACATAAGATCATTCTCTCAGGCCAAGAAGCTCTCTACCCAGTCTTCTTCTATAGTTTCCAATAAATTAAAAGAAGAAAAAATGAAGCAATCAGAGGAATCACTCAGAAAAGTCATGTATTTGAGCTGTTGGGGTCCCAATTGATCCCATAATGTAGTGTTTTTGATACTGTATCTGTACGTAGAAAAGTAGAAAAATATGATACTTTGTAGAATTTGAAGCCAAAGTGATGAAGTTTATTAAAACCGAAAAACGACGAAGTTGAAATAAATAGATAGCTTATTTCCTTTTCGTCTTCAGTGAGCACTAGACAGTGTTAAATTGCATATAACGGATTCTCCCAATTGAGTGAGTAGTAGTTCTTACTGAATGGAGGATATTCATGTCAATATAGTATTGTTTGATTAAGTGTTGGGTTTTGTTGATATCCAAGGAGTGTGGGCTATGATGTTTGTACCGATTAAAGTTTAATATCATAAGCTTCGGTCCAGGATTGAAATAGGGGATTAACACCACAAGATGGAGCCCAAAATTATTAGTTCAATTCATTCACTTGTGATGGCCCGTTTATGTCTTGTTGGGCCCTTTGTTTGGTTAAAAAAAAGAAAAACCCATAACTAACGTGTTTGCGAGAGAAAAGAGGCAGCCGTTTTCTTCTTCTTTGTTAGGCAGATCTAGGGATGGCAATTTACCCCGCCCCGCTCCGCCCCCGCCCTCGCCCTGCTTTGCCCCGCCCCGAATGGGGCAAAAAAAACCCGCTCCGACGGGGTGGCGGGACGGGACGGGGCGGGGCGGGGCGGGGCATGGGACGTCGTCCCGTTGCGGGGCGGGACGGGGAGGGGATGCCCTGCCCGAACCCGTCCCGTGCAAAAGAAAAAAATTGAAAAATTAAAAATAATCGTAAAAAATAATAAAAAATAATACAAGAAAATAAAAAAAAAAATTAAACGGGGCGGTAAACGGGGCAAATCTCCGTCCCGTCCCGCCCCGCCCCACCCAGCCTCGTTTAATGTGGGGCGGGGCACGGGGCGGGGTGGGGAATTATCTCCGCGGGACGGGGTGGGGCGGGAATTCCCCACGGGACGGGGTCCCCGCCCTGAACCCGCCCCACTGCCATCCCTAGGCAGATCTTGGAATGTGGCAGCCAGTTTAGGAGCTGTAGAGGCATCAAAAGATTTAAGGTTTTTGCAGATGGACTTACACTTATAGATTAACCCAACAATATGTTAAGAACAATATCAGATCGTACTCTCAGGCCAAAAAGTTCTCTCCCCACTCGTCTTCAATGGTTTCCAATAAATTCATTAAAGAAGAAAAAATGAAGCAGTCTGAAGTATCACTCAGAAAAGTCATGTATTTGAGCAGTTGGTGTCCCAATTGATTGCTGTCACTAATTGTAAATAGAAAGATCTTATGATAATTTTGTAGAATTGATGTTTATTGTTCTTGTAATAACAAGGAAAGAAGAAAACTGAAGATACTGAAATCAAAAAATGAATTGAATTTTCTTTTTTTATCCCTTTTTCTTTGTCTTATCAGTGAGAAAAAGTTGAAAAAATTCCATATAGTTTATTGGTTAGTTTTCCATCTTTCTACATCTCCTGAAAATAAAATTTTCACTAAAAATTCCTATTGGATCGCTTACTAATGAATCTTCATATAATTTTTAGGAAACTCTCATTGACTCCTTGTATACATAATTAGTTAACCCTTCTCCATTGAACTCTCAGCCCTTCAAGGAAGATCTTAGTTCATTACAAAATCGAAACAATCCTTCCGTAACCAGTCATTCATAATATCAAATAAATCATTTTCTTTTATGTCGGGCCAATCGACCGGCCGGTACTACGTCGACCAGACGTCTCCACGGTCAAAAATTTGACTGTTCTGATCTTTAATTTTTCCCGTACAAACAATTATATTGGTCATCCAAAAATTGACGGTCGACCGGACTGGTCATCCGGATTGATAGAAATTTTGGCATTTTTCACTTCTATAAATAACACTTCACTATGCATTCATAAACAATTAGAAGAGAGTTTTTTTGTGAAATACATTTGTAAAATATCTTCTTTGAACTTTTACATTTATTTCATTTATTTTTTCATAACAAANGATACAAAGTTTTGTCAATGATGGAATTCTAATAAATGACAAATGAGCCTATAAAATCAATTAGACTAAGATTTAAGTATTTTTTCTTCTTCCTTCTTGAAAAATGAATGGTTGCTGGTTGGGTAGGTTCAATGGCTCTGTACGAATTTTGTAGTTTTTGTTCCTTCAAAATAACTCGTAGAATGGGTCTACCTTATTGATGCGTTCTAGAAAACTCTACTTGAATTCATTTGATTTTTTTATCGAAAAAAACCCATGCTCAAAATGCTTAGACCTAGTATTGGTAAAAAGATAAAGATTGAAAGAAATAATTCTCGTGGTCTGAAATATATAATAAAAAAGGGAGTTTTAAGCATTAAATATCTTGTACCCATAAAACATCTGACGGAGTCAATCATTAATTCCCAATTGTGGGGTGAATGGAATCCGATACATAAATTCGTTAACAAAAGAATTTAATAAGCTTTCAATGTCTCGCTTAAGTTATATACATTTGACGGACAAAGGCTTCAAACAAGTATCGAGTTTATGAAGGGTATAATTTTTGAATTATGATGAAATGAAAAGGAATGAACAAGAAGTATCGGAGAAAGAACCCACGAACTACTTAATTGTATTTGGTTAACTACTTTGCTGACTTGGGGTTCTTTCTTGTAAGTGGTATACCTACACCCCTCTATTGGGGGAAGTCATGAACGAGCCCAACAAATGAAATAGAGATCGAACAAATAATTTTGAATCAGAAGAGAAAATTCAAGAAATGGTAGATCTATTCACTTTTTGTTGCCAAAGAACCTCCAACGAGTAATTATGTTTAACGGTTAATTTCATAAGCTTCGGTTGAAGATCGAAATATGAAATCACACAACAATTGCTTGACTCGACCCAAAAAACTAAATGGGCCATCTGAAGTAACATTTTAATTAATCGTCTCATAACCTACTCACTAGTTGGATGGCCCTTTTAATTGTATTAGCCTACTTTATTTTCTTAGCCCATTTTGTTGCTATCCTAGTTATATAAATATGTGGCCCCTTTCCTTGTTAAAACCATGTGTGTGCAATGGAGAGAAACCTAGCAGTCGTGTTCTTCCTTTCTATCTTAGGCTTTCATGAAAGTACGTTTGATTACTGCTTCTATTTCTAACATGATGATGCTCAAAATGATTGTGTTTCTATTGCTCTATGTTAATAATGCTCTCGGTTGGTTCAATTTCTAAATGGATAAGTAAGATAAAATTATGCTTTTGATTGGTCCCAACTTGAAACTATTAAATGATATTAAGACTACTTTGAATAATTAATTTGATATGAAAGACCTAGAAAATGCTAAAAGAATCTTAGGCATGGAAATTCAAAGAGATAGATCTAATTCATTTTTTTTTTTTTTTTTGCATCAAACTCCTTATGTTTAAAAGCATTAAAAATATTTGGCATGTATGATTGCAAACCAGATACATTACCTTTAGCAAACCACTTTGAGTTATCAAAAGATCAAGCTTCTTGTAATGATAAAGAAGTAGAATACATGAGTAGGATTCTATATTCTAATGTGATTGGGTCTATTATATATTATACTGGACTTAACTTTTGTAGCGAGTTCCCTTAGTAGACACATTTCTAATCCGGATCCTTGAATTGTGAAACTTTAAAATGGTTACTTATGTATTTGATGGGGACTAGTGATGTAAATCTACAATATGATACCAATAAAGGAGTGAAATTGAGGGGTTTCGTAGATACGGTCTACGCGGGTGATAGGGATAGTAGGAAGTCTACTTCCTTCCTTGTCTAACTTCTTTTTTAGTTGGAAATCTCAATTACAATATATAGTTGCACTATCCATGACTAAATCGAAACATATTTTCTACCACTGAATCGCTTAAAGAGGCTTTATGGCTTAGAGATTTGCTTCATGAACTTTGTGTGTTGAATGATTATATGATAGTGTATTCCGATAGTTAATATTCTATACATTTACGATAAAATCTTATTTTTTCATGAATGCACCAAGCACATTGATTTCAGATTACATTTTATTAGACATATTGTATCACATGAGATGATAAAGCTTGAAAAAGTAATTTCAAAATATAACTCCTCGGATATAGACACTAAGGTGTTGCCTCTGGTGATGTTTAGAAGTTGCTTGGATCTTCTAAGCATTGGTGAAGTTAAATAATTTTCAATCTTTTTTTGTTCTCCTTTTGGAGTTATCACTAATGAGTGATATTATTTTTTTTTGTAGGACCTTTGGCACCAATGTGGAGATTGTCACTAATGAGTGATATTATTTCTTTTAAAAAAATCACAATGAATTTGCTAAATTTCCACTTATCCATTGCAAAACGGGTGTGTATGCAAAAAATCAAGTGTAACGTCGTACATTCACAAGTTGGTTCAATTCCCAAACCTAAACGATTAATTATTTTGTTTATTCGCTCGTGAGATTCACACACTCCAAACTTATTTTCATTCATACTCTCTCCAAGGTGTAATTCTAAAGTTTAGTTTCCATTATCAATTCCTTACACCAATCTAATTTGATTTAGTCTAACCGATAACGTCAACAATTTATTCATGTGATGATTCTCCTAAATAATGAGTGCACTAACAATCAAGTTTATGTCAAGTGATTTTGGTCATCATCAAGTTCATACTAAAAAGTCAAAGATACTCCACAATCTTTTTCAACATGCATGAAATCAACACAATCTTACATAATTTCTTTTACCAATTCAAACACCCCAAATTATAAAATATACGGTTAAAGGACGTTGTGAATCATATGTTAAGGAATTAAGTATGTAAGTCATCTATTCAACCTATTCGTATGAATTTTCATGTTCCTGTACGATATTATACTCAATTATCGTGCATAAATATTGTCACGTTTTTACAGGGTTAAGCAAAAAATTCAACTAAATTACACAATTCATTCACAATCCGTAAACTAATACATGATCGCAAATATATTCATCATAGCCGACATGACTATCTAACTCACACATGCATTTAAGGTGAAAATCTATACTGCATTTCCTTTATTATTGTTATCATAATTTTCTCTCGTTATCTGATTGAGACGATATAAATTGGGTTATAATGAAAACTTAAAAGGCTATAGTTTTACTTGAAATAAAATGTTTTCAATTCGAACGTTTACTTGGTCAAAAATGGGTTTCAGCTTTGAGCTAAAAATTTAGAATATATTTGTGCGGTTAAAAATTGATTGTGTCCATATGTTGATCATATTTCACTCATTTTTGACTTCTAAATGCACTTATCAATATTTTAGAGCCAAAATACGTTTATAAAATACACTTATCACCAAACCTAGGCCTTCACCTCAAGTCATAAGGTTATTCTGGCCAAACCCCTATGAAGGGACGAACCCATTTGTTAGAGCTCCACCTGGAGAAGCGAGCTTATTATGGGTTTAGTGGAAGACATTCCATGATCTTTGACAAATGATTGATGTGACAACTCAGTGCCAAAGCCGCTTTACCCAGCCAAACAGGTCAAGCTTAAATCTTGTATCAGATTTTTGGGTAACAAAATGGTATTAGCATTTAATGCTTATGATTGATTGATACTTATGACAAGATGTATCAACCTTTCGGATAAGGCCACGTATATTTTCATCAAATAGTTATTATTCATCTTCTTCTACTATAAAAACTCACACAATATGTCATTCCAAAGGTAATGTAAGTTTGGACTTTCAAACTATAACTTTGCTCTTTCTAACTTAAACCTTCCAAAGCCGAACCCCTTTCAATATCATAGATATAAAAGATGCTCATGTCTAGAACAGCTCCTACATTCAAACTCTTATATCAAAAATTAACTTGATTGTCGGAGTGCGTGCAGCCAATTCCACCACCACCAAAGAAAGTCACGTATAGCTAACAGTTTGTCTCAGTGTGTAAGAATCTGCTTCCATGGACTAGAGATGCCTTAAGATCTATTTGCCACGTTAGAGATGCAAAATTTGAGGTGACAGAATCCACAAAAGCCATTGCTATCCCTACAAGATTTGCATCTGGAAAAGTATGAAAATTAGTCTTCATCCCACTCAACTTTAAATCCTATTCTCAATATATTTTAAAGAACTCCAAGTACGTTGCTTTGGCGTTCTGATTAAAAGTCCTCATGATGGCAATTGGAGGATCTACATTCACGGATGAGGTCTTCTTCCAAGAACTACTCTAATGTATCGCTATAGCACTGGTTGCAGTTTAGGAGATTTGGAGGTAGGTAAGGTTTAAAGGTTGAAAGGTGGGAACAAGAAGATTCAGAGACTACATGGAGAATCAGTGAGTAATATAGATATGTTGAGGGTAAAAACTGTGTGTGAAGGGGGGGAGAACAATTTTGGTGGTGGTGTGGTGGCAGAGCTGACGACGGCATAGGAGAGAAATTGATAGATGTGAACGTGGGGTGGACTGGGGTGGGAGACCGGGAAGAAGAAGATGACAAATTAATTTTCGTGGTTGAAAATTAATTTTCGGTTCGTGTATAATTAGCCATTTTTTTTTTTTTTTTGGAAGAAAGATTCGATACTGAAGCTGTAATTATCCCTTTTTAATTTGGGCTGAATTTAATGTCTCTATTAATGGACATGGACGGCATAGGGTGGTTTGCACAATTGGTCCAAAAGATAGGAGATTTTGCGCCAATAAGCCTATAAAAAAGTGTGCTATGGATATAATTATCATTGATAAAAATCTTACACATACATATAAAAATTAAGATTCCAATCACGTCTCAATGAAATTTGTTGTTTTGTGCTCTTTCATCTTCTTATAAAATTCAAAATATGTAGTGTTATAAGTTATAACACACTATCAGTTTCCATAAAATGATTCTAAGTTGTTCCTTCGAACTACGTATTAGGGGATATAGAAAAGTAGTCCTTCTCGATTACCCTATTTGCATTGTTCTTTATTTAAATGTTGCCATTGGTTATTTGAGGTTTTCACAATGAAGAATGTACATGTCTTGACATGCAAATTCGGATTGCAAAATTCAACAATTCGTCTGATGGTATTAGTGGATGGCAACATTGGCATCTGAAAATCAACGTCTTGCTACTAGTTTTTCTCCTTCTAACACTTACATGTATGGTGACTAATAACTTGAATATAGTGAAACTCTTTTTTATACTCAATACTTTTAATGAATGTGATGATTCAAATCGATGGAAATTTTACATTCCAAAAACATATTCATTAATGTACTAACATCTTTTATCTGAACACAAGAAAACAAAAAATTGATCACATTAATACTAAGGTATGCTTTTAAAGTTGGTAGTAGAGTTCTATAAAATCGAAGAACAAATTCATCCTAAAAAATATTAGGATGTCTTGTATACCATAAAAATGGGCAAAACTGTGATTTTTTTTTTTTATAACTAAATTGACACGCCTCTTAAATTAATCCATACTCGACGGGTTTCCACCAATAATATACTTAATGTATACAAATTTATCAGTACTAGAGTGTACTACGATCCGACACAACGATTGGGCCATGACGAAGCTAAGTGGCATGACTTCATATGATCATATAACGGACGTGCTCAAAAAACAGTTCAAATGCGTTTCTATCCTTTGAAGGGATAAACTGATCTTATGAGAATTTTTACTTTTAAGAGACCTTTAAATAAGTGATTTGATGTTGATACTCAGTTCAAATAATAGTTGAATGTATCAATTAGACATTATTAGAATAATTCCTAATGTATAAATCTTCAGGGATAATTAATATTCTTGGATCGACTCGCACCCCACCACCTCAATGTGCCTTATGGAACAATTATAGAGGTGGCAAAAGGGTCGAGTAGCTTGTCGGCTCGACTCATCAAAGGTCGGGCCCATGGATGGGTTAGGTTTATTTTGGGACGAGCCCGAGCCAAACGAGGGTTCGTTTGGCGAGCTCGCGAACGGCTCGTGGGCACGGCCCACAAGCTTATAGTTCATGAGTTCACGAGCTGAATTCGTGGGCTAGTCAAAAATGTTAACAAGAAAGTAAAAAAAAAAAAAAAAAAAA
>CAIGRN010166383.1:0-12983 GCA_903798345.1 Fraxinus anomala | reverse complement strand
GAAGAGTACTGAGTAGGAGTTTTTTAAATATTGATTTATAACCGCCTTCTTACAACCGCCTTCTTACAACAGCCAGTTGATCTATTGGAGACAAAAGATTGCTACTAAAAGACTCGCAATTAACAATCAATGAAAATCTAGTTGGAAGCCGAGCATTCACGTTAAATCGATCAAAGACGAACAAATTGAGCATTCATGTCGAATTTTCGATCTAAAATATTAGATTTAGATGTTTTGGATTCATATGTAAATGTAAAATGCTTTAATCCTTAATAATGAATCATTATAAGTTTACAAGATGATTTTTTATGCACAAGAAAAATTATTTCATGAAGACGCTTGCATAAAAATTATTTTTCAAAAAGGTAAGAATTTCAACTTAATATTTAAACATTTTACAAGTATTGCTTACTTTGAAAGATTAAGTAAAAAGGTCATTAAAAAGCTTATATTTTCAAAACAATCAAAAAAGAAAAATCCGAAAAAATATTGTCCAAGCGGATGTCCGGTTCGTCAAATGGTCGAATATTTAACCGTTCTGACTTCTGAAGTACAACGAGTAGTTGGGTTGTACGATTCAGTATGCGGACGTCCGGATAGGTTGTCCGATTAATTAGAAATTTTGGTGTTTTGACTGTTACAAATATTATTTCATTTTGCATTCAATAAACCATTTTTAAGAGCATATAAGTGAGATATTTTTGAACAAAATTATATTGATCTTACATTTTATTTATCTTTATCGAATCATTTACTTTAAAAAAACTTTTGCTTGAATTAACTTTTGAAAATCATTCTACTCATCAAAATTTTATTTCACCTAACACTTGACCTTCATTCATTGTTATTTATTAAAATGTTAGCATATTTCTCTTTTGATACTTAGGCCCTGTTTGTTTCGGATTAAAATCAGATTTTAATTTAAATCAAAGTGAAACAATCAATATTAACCACATCTTTCATGTGTCCCACAATTTTTCAACCATACATTTCAAAAATTTATATCACAATTACTAAAAATCTAATTTTAATTCCCACCAAACACTCACTTAATTTGATCATATCGTTTATTAATAGAGAAGTTTTAAATTGCAAAATCATGTTCCTTTAAATTTGTGGATCGTGTTGAGGTCCCGTAAAACTTAACATTGTATAAGGATTGGTGCTCCTTGTTTGTAAGTCACGTAAAGCGTTGTAAATGATTGTATTGCACCACAAGTCAATAAACATAGTGAGAAAGCCTTACTTGTGCCGAAAAGTTTGATAATAGAGAACATAGATCATTATTTTGGATCGAACCTCCACAATTATATCGTTTGCAATATCTTTCCTCTTGTACTTATCACATTTATATTTACGCTTATTATTTGAATTTATCCATTTAGTATTTAGTTGCTTGAATTTAAATTAATTTTTCGAAAAAGTTTTAATAATCAATTCACCTATCTCTTGGTTAGTGATTCTTGGATTATCAGGAATGTTTGAATTCGAATCAAGTAAGCCGAGTTCAAGTCTTGGTGGATGCTATTTTAAATTCTCTCTGAGAATACCTTTTTTTTTTCATGTATAATTCTCCTTATGCACATAAGGGAGGAATCGTATGAGATGAAAATCTCAATTCATACGTACGTTTCTAGGAAGGATCTTTTAATTGAATTACGATCTTAACGGATGTCAACTTAATCTGAAGGAATTATGGAAAGCTTTAGAATTATTATGAAGCTATGCTTTTCCAATTTTGCCCTGTCATAGTTTTTTGTAGGCTTGGATGTCGGGTGGGCCGATCTAACTATTTCAATACCTGAAATCACCAATTATACTTCAAGTATTTCATGAATGAAATCATTTAGATCCTTGAAATTATGAAATCAAATCCAAACTCGAACCGTTGATTCTGATTCGGGTTCGATGCTACTCATAACATTTTTTTTTTATAAATTTAATAAATATTTTCATATAAACGCTTTTGATACGTATACCTAATATGCTACTATTCGACAATATTTGTGTAAGAAAGAAAATCTAGCTAAGAAATCTTCAAAAAGTTAAGAAATCTAACTATATGACTTAAAATAGTGGTGGCTAAAAAATAAGAAGTGAATAAAATTAAAACATCAAATATTAATTTTTAGTTTGAGAATAAATGATTTTTTTCTTAATAACTATTGTTCAATCCATAAAGGAGGTATGTTAAACCATATAATTTTATTATGGACAATGCTTATATTCTTCTTTTAAAACGAACAGAGATTAAAAAAAACTAAATAAACACAAACGGTATAGTATCAAAACATTGCAGTCCGCATATTGAACTTGCTACACACACACACACACACACAAAACCTAATCCATGAATATATCAAGTTCAAATGCCATGCGTTATAAAAAAAATTGAAAAATGAACTATTTTTGTAAATAATTCAAGAAAATAATAAGTTCGAATTGCAAAAAATGAACGCTTTAATTCATCAACTTACACCACAATCCCAATTTGAAAATTTTGATTCATAGAAAATGCAAATTGTAAAGATTAACATATACTAACATCTGAAATGCAATAATTTGATATGAAGCGAGAGATAAAAAAAAAGTATGAACCACATGTTTTCTTGAGGCTAAATTCTATAATTTTAGACAAATTAATACCCAAATTATAGTATTTTTATTTTATTTTATTATTATTATTTTTTTGCCCGGTTTATAAATTGAAAGATAAGAAAATATTAAAAAAATTGATTCCTTCGGATGACCACAATTTTAGTTTAGGAACCAAGAACCGATTCCAGTACCTAATTATTATTATTTTTATTGGACCGAAACCTCCAATTTCGGTTCAAATTCGATTCAAAATCCAATCGGTTCTTGATTCCAATAGCTAATTATTATTATTTTTATTGGACCGAAACCTCCAATTTCGGTTCAAATTCGATTCGGAAGGTTCGATTTTGAAGCCTCGTTTTTTAGCTACATTCAATTCCCAATTTCAAGGCCAACTATTTCACTACAAAGGTGCAATTTTCATTGAAAGTTTCCATTCGTGAATAACTCTGAAAAATGTTACAAACTATTAGTGCATTTGAACATATCAAGAGACATAAATTGTTGGGAGTTCACAGCATGGGAAAAGCATACTAGCAGTATTAATATAAAATGTACTAGAATCCACGACTATTATTCCTATATATTTTGCTAATCCAGTCTCATTAAAATTGGACTACAGAGAAACATGTCTTGAGATTTAAAGCAACTGAAAGTCGAAGATAGATTAGTTAGCAATTCACCAAATGCATGTTTGGTAAGTACTATTAGACACAACTCTACAACATAAATGAACAAGGTTTTTGGTTTCTTCATTCTTAAAGTCCAGTACAATCCAATCTTCTATACCAAACATGCCATAAAATGCTTGTCCCCTCTGGTGCAGGCGCTGGTGCCTCCATGAAATTATCTGGGGGTAGATACACTTCCTGGCGGATAACAAGGCTGCAAATGGGGGGAATCGCATTTTAGTCTTTCGTCACAAACAAAAATTGCTGAACTTAATTTTAAAATATTCATGGAAATGTATTGTGTTTATTCTCACGCTGACATCATAAATTTCAGCACATTCATGAAAATGTGTTTATATTCTCACACTACCACCATCATAACTTTCAGATTATTAAACGACGGTTTCAAAATATTCACAATCAACAGATGATGAAGTTCGGATTATTTCGCATTTTCACACAATAAATCAGTTTGCAATCAAACACATACTCAATAAGCCAGAATTTGAATGCTCATTCTTTGGCAACACAGCTATCAAGTTATAGAATGCATAAAAAGCAGAAGCTACACACAAATCAGGACCTTTCATAGATTGCTAAAATATGCTCAAGGCATTACCGGAGCTGCATATGATGAGCTATCAGCAAGGAACTGGACAAACTCTCGCTTCTTTGTTTCGAAGTTGAACTTTGCATGGTCTAATAGTGTCTGCTCTCTATGTATATCTTCCAATGTTCTATCCTTCTTCCATCTGGTCTCCTTCATTCGTTTTTCAGTTTCAAAATAGTTCTCTGGTAGGTTCAACCTTTCAGAGCTTTTCGGGAATTTGACATCTACAGCTCCCCTGGAATCAGATAATTTGAGGTGAAACAATAACCCAAGGGAGAAGGTAAAATGAAAAATTTATTGAAATGTTGACACTAAAACTATAATACAGCATAAATGATTAAAATTACTTAAAACCAAGACGTGGAAAGCTAGGCATCTTTCCTATCTATTGTGTCGAATAAAAGGAAATTTTTTGATAACGGTGTAGCTATTAGATAAATACTAATAAATAGTACTCCCTCAGTCCCCATTTATGTGGGCTGACTTTCCTTATTTTTTTGTCTCAATTATATAGTCATATTTTTTTATTGAGAATGTTTTGTCTTGTTCATTTACTAATATACATTTATTTAATTTGCCTAATTATAATCAATTTTTCCCAATTAATCTTAAAATTGTACAAATGTAAAGATACATACTTCTTGAAAATTAAATCATTCATTTTCTTTACTACTTCCAACAATAATTTACTACTAGTTATTAATAATTAAATAAGGGTAAGTCATGAAAGTTTTTGGCAAAAATTGCTTTTTCAATAATATTAAATAAATTTCTTAATCCGTGTGAAAAACAAAATCAGGCTATATAAATGGGACGAAGGAAGTATGTGGAGGCCAAACTACTCACTTATGACCCAAAGAGAAGCACCCAGGACTTTTAATCATCCCACCATCTAGAGATATTGCTCCATTTGAAATACAAGGAAGAGCCTTTAGCATGTCTTCCCTTGATCTGTATACTTGCAAATTCGAGAAGAGATTATAAAATAGTGTCTCTCTTAGGCCGTGCCCAGTGTTGGAGATAGAATATAAGTTTGTGATGTCAATTCTGATCATATTCACAGCGAAACCAAGAAAGCCAGATGGAGTTTCCCCATTGGGTAATCTTGGCTTTAGAAGATCAAGCCTCTTTTGAGGGTCATCAGATATATACTTCCCCGCATATGGTCTAGACACACATCCACTAGAGTGAGACTAAAACAAAGATAAATTTTCAAAAGAGAAATATAAACTGATCAAAAAGCAAAATAACCACCTCTTATAGAGTATGTACCTTAGATGTTCAAGACAAATGACAAGAAATGGATCATCAAGGGGCCTACCAATAGAAGCTCCAACTGCATGAAGGCCGCAACTTTTATTTATTAAACCTTCTCTGTCATATGCCTCAAGAGCTTTAACACCTTCATAGGTATTGCAGACTATTGCTAACATGGTTTCTAGCCCCAAATAATGTGAAAGAAGCCTAAGACCCAAAAATTGACAATATGTCAGCAATATGAAGAATAATAGCCAGGACTTTCACCTCTCTTTCTAACTTGATAATCTTACATCCTTCATCCACAAACTGGCGAATTACTTCGAAGTGTAGTTATAAAAAAAAGTAGCATATAAGCTGTGCTACGTACAGGCATTAAATAGAAGTTAAAAATTGTTCATATTTCAGAAACTTTAATCAACTCTGCATGCACAGTACTACACCCGGGCACATTTAGTGTAGGCTCTCCTTTTTATAAAGAAGAAATGACATGTCATCCAAGGTAATATTGTTCATTATTTATTTTTACTTATTTTCTGAACTAATTTTCAAGAGATGGATGGGAGTAGACCTTTTAGTTTGAGGTTAGGCTGCACATGGTCTTAACCAAGAGGAAAAACATAAACAAAAAAGAAACATCAAAGTACTTTTGGCCATGATTAATTAACATGACCCAACTTCAATAATTATTTAATTCTTCTGTCAAGTTATTTTGGCTACGATTAAAATTTCCCTCTTTTCTCTAAATTTGTAATCTACAAAATTTTATCACACATCAAAGTACATGACCTCACTTAACCAATTTCCCCCTCATTTTTTATCGAGGAGAAGGAAAGAAAAAACAAATATAGAATGCTCATTCCACGGACGTTAAAATGAAAAGTAAAAAAGTGACAATTCCTCTGTTTTTCTAAATCTATTTTAGCTGAAATAAAAAAGACAACATGCTAATAAGAGATCAAATATAAATGAAGTACAAAGAAAAAACTTCAGTTTATGCAAAAATAATAATAAATAATAATAACAATAATAATTTCCGAAGTTTGCATTTGAAACTCATGTTGAACATGCTGTTATGGTTGTGTACTTTTAGTTAAAGGTTAGACATGGAAGAATACCTCTAGAGTGGAGCATTTCCATGAGGAGTGAAGAAAAGTTGAATCATATATTACATGCAAAGACAATAATTGATTGCAGAAACCTGTATCTACTTGTGATTAAGCATCACATGTCACTGGAACACACACTGAGAACCATTTATATACACAAACTTCTACAACAATAATCAATTTTAGATGCTGAATGATTCAAAAGACTAAATTATACACATGCAGGTCACATTACAGCGCAGCAAGCCAATTCGCAGATATCTTAGGGATATCCAAAATATAATGTAAGTCAACAATAAATTTTCCAGGAGAAGGGGAAAAGGCAAAAACACGAACAATAGAATTGAAACAAACCTGCTAAGGTTGTCATCATCAACTTTTCCTAGTGTAGCAACAACACCAAGCACATTTTTTGTCAATTGGATATCAGAAGCCAGAGTTTCATGTTGATTTTTCAACTGATATAGAATTGCAGCTGCTGATTTCTCATGCCTAAGAATATGCTCAACTGTTTCTGCCTCATTCTTCAGCTGGGCAGTGTCCTCGTTTTCCATCATGGAGGAACTTGCTGTATGATATTTTCCGAGAGAAACTAGAAGAACATGGCAGTAGAAAAGAACATCAAAAAGCAAAGAGGATGTAAGAACGAAGAGAGACGAAATGGTAGCAAAACTGGAAAAGCAACTAAGGATGCCAGTTAAAGGCATAATAGCAGCTTTGCCATTGTAAGCTCCGAAATTTACTGAAAAGCAGCATCTACAACTCTTCGTATATGAAACAGTGAAGTAACAAGTATTTCATTTTAATTATGTATAAACTCCACCAATGCAAAATGCAATACAAAAATATGTTATCTTCAACTCTCCTTTTGCAAATTGTAAGCAGTATGATCACGTCATCAATGAGACTAAATAGAATTTGGAACATAGATACCTTGCATATCTAGAATTGAGTCCTCCAATCGGTTTTTCAGGGTCTTTAAGTATTTAAGATTATCTTCATGATACTTAATTTTTTGACCCAGTACCTGTAGATCATCCTGAAGTTTCTGCAAAAAATTATATCAACTCAGTTTTAATCTAGTCGTTATTTTTTCCTTCAAGCAACAGATATACATCAGAAAAACTTTAAATGGAAGAGAGAGAGAAGTAATTTATCATTTCTTCAGTTGGCAGTGATCCAAAAGCATGATCAAATAAGAGCACTTCAGGAAATTACTGGCAACCTTAGAATAGTTTACGACTGCTTCGGTGTGACTATGCCCAACATTTTGAGCATCCTCCATTGAAACCATATAGGGACCATTCTGACCAACGTGCCTCAACTGTGATGGATCAGATACAACTAATTGCCTCATATTGATTGAATGCTGTCATAAAAAGAACATCACTCACATTACCATTGTTGTATTAATATTGTATTTTAGATAATATAAGATAGAAAAATAAAATCTTCAAACTTATTACTTTCATTTGGAAAGTTAGAACCTTGATTTCTATGTAGTGAAAAAAGAAAACACAATCAACTAATAAAAGGTTCTCACAATGCTGGTAGAACTATATATACACAAATAGTGAGACTTTAATCTTTCAATTTTATACCAAATATAGTAACAAACCTAAACAACCCCATTTCAAGAAAATTCCAAAATCGACTATGAAAATAGTGAAAATGTTTAGGCCGTTCAAATTATTCAGAGACCACCCACATTGCCAGGGGCGGAGCCACCTGGGGTTTACTGGGGCAACTGCCCCCACTGGATTTTGGTCCTGGGTATTTCACCGATGGAAAACCATAAACCGAAGCAAAAATTCAAGAGAAATATTATTGAAAAAATCACTGTTCCTAGAGAAAGATTACCATCAAGAAATAAATTAAATCATTCACAACAAACAAATCGAATCGATTTCAACATACAATGCCCGTTTTAACACTAATACAATCTCATAGTACCTTCCAGGTTAGGTGATGATGAACTTGAGAAGAAATCACAGGAACATAAGATAAATTGGTGCCGGGGGTGATGAATACATTCCCAATTTTTTGTATTACCGAGAAAGAAAAACCTAAGCTGCTCTTGAGGTTCTTTTTAGTTGGATTAATCTACTCGCACGTGTACATCTTGGATGATAGCTCTTGTAAAGATCGAGGCTATTGATTTGAACAAGTGTTAAAACAAATTTATTGTAAAATTATTTATCACATTAGAATGTCAATAAATATGTAAGTATAGTAAAAAGAAATTTAGTTTGGCCTAAGTCAATGTAATAATTCACCACTTGAGCCTAACTTAGAACAACTAATACTTTTTAAGCATATAATGCTTTTCCTTTTAAAAAGTCAACCTTTAAAATTAACATCTTAGAATATACTTGCTCTTTATAATTAAATGAAATCAAAATAATTCAATTTTAAATGTAGAAAAATAATATAATAATTTGAAGAAAATCCAGTGAAAAGAAAAGATAGAAAAAATAATAAATATTTTTTGAGAATAATAAAATTAAATGTTAAATAAAAAGAGTTTATTTGAGTACATAAAATTTTTACTCTCTAAATTTATAAATACTTGCCAAATTGTAAAATATACTATTTAAAAATCAAATGTCTCTTGAAGATGTTCTTAAAGATTATTCACCACAATCTGAACAATAAAAGACAAATATACCCTTAAGAATATTATTAAATTAAAAAATATGATTTTTGTTAAAAAGTCAATAATATTATTTTACTTACAAAACAAAAATATGCACTTCCCACTTAAAATTTAAAAATCAAGTCACTTTCTTTATTTATTTTCTCTAATACAGATAAAAGCTTTTTCATTTCTCATTTACTTCAATCTTAAAATCTCAAAATTTATCAAATGCTCAATAAAAAGAAAAATCTCGTTTATATCCATTACTTCAGATCATTATGTATATTTACATATATTTAATTTCGTTTTCGTTAAATTAGTATACTTTTTTAATCGTTAAATCTTATTTCGACATATGTTAATACATTTGTTTGAGACACATTATTTTTTTCATTCTCATTCTTTTACTCATTTTCAACCACACGTTCTTTAATAAAATAATATTTTTCATCACATCAATATATTTTCCTTCTTTTTCAACTACACATTCTCCATCAATCTACTATTTCAAAATATATTTTTCCAAAATAATGTGGCTCAAATACACCCATAAATAAATTTTTACACTTTAAAGGACAGTCCGAGCCATCATTTAACGGACAGTCTAGCTGGACCGTCCGTTAACGCTATTTTTTCCTCAATATTGTTAGTATTTCCTTATGATTAATCTATTTTTTTTAAAGAATTTGATTCGTAATGTAGCTATGAAATCAACATATTTCCCCATTTGTTACTTTGGTGAATTTCAAATGAATGAAAATGATTGATGGGTATGTAAATTGATGAGCGAATTAGATGTATTACATGAATTATGATAACATCGATTACAACATATGCGAAAATATACCATAATTTACAATATATGCTCAATGTCGATCCTCCTTAGTACGATATAGAATTGAAATTTCTGTTTAACGAGCATACAACCATTCTGATGCCACTTGTAAAAGTTACATCTGAAGTGCAAATGAAGTTGCTAATTGAATTGAACAAAATATGCACGACGACTCCTATTTGCATAACTTTACTGAGAAAAAATATTTTCGAGAGTGAGCACGGGGATTTCGATAGGGGGATCGTAATGTGAATGATTTTTGGGATACAATGGAGATAACTCGTGAGAATGATGTGGTTATTCTCGAGACAGTTACAACTCACTGTGATCTCATTGTTACGACAGAATTCCCGAGGTAGTTCGAGACAAAATCTCATTTACTAATCAAGATTTGATTGTTTTATCCAGTTAGAGACATGCGTAAGGTAGGAACTCACAGGCTGGGCCAAATACACGATTTTCTAATTCTTCACGTGTGGTTCCCGTTGATAAGAATCCACATGTCGAGCAACTTTTTGACACGAAGAGAGATTTATAGGATGTTGTGCAATGAATTGCAATAAAACATAACTTTGAGTTTAAAGTGAAGAAAACAAACAAGACTAGCTACAAAATTATCTGCATTGACGACAATTGCAATTGGCGTTTGCGAGCGACATAGATGATATAAATGAGTTCTTTATAGTTCGTAAGTATGCACAAAAACATACTTGTGAAGTGGTTGTCGAAATGATCACTGACAAACCCGATCATGGTTTTTGGTCAACAGATAAATCACAAGTTTTAGGACTTACGAACGATCTATAGACCAGCGGACAGTGGCGGACCCAACATAAAAGTTCAGCCCGGACGGACGTTGATCATTGACTGTCGACAATCAGCGATCGTAAAAATGAGATCGTTTATTAATATTTAATTAAATAATATTGAAAATAAGACTAATCTTAAATTTTTTTTACTTACAAGTAAGTTTATTTAAAATAAATATTTTTTGTAGACCAGTTACCGTATCTTAATACTCGTTTGGATTAATGAAAATATTTAACTGCTCCCTTTGAAAATCATGAAGAAGACAAGAAAATAAAATAAAAGTGTAACAATATATTTTGTATGGAATGCGGATTAAACATGTGACATTTTAGACTTGTTACAAGAATAATACAAAGATTATTAGATTAATCATTAACTTATTCAAATATGAATTTCTCAAGAAAAATACAGTGCCATTTTTCCTCTCTTATTTTTCACTACTCAAATTGTTAATATTTCTTAATCAATCCCAACATTCCTTCATAACCCCATTTTAAGGTCATTATGAGTGCAATTTCATATTAAAAAAGGCTCAACTATTTCAGCCTAAAATAAATGGGCCAAAATTGGGAAAAAAGGCCCAACGTACCTGAAACAATGTCTTCTTCTTCCCCTATCTTTTTTTTCTCTGCAACAGGGACTGCAAAATCACCCAGCGGCGCTGGCGATATTGAAGACTCCGATGGATCCAATACGAGCGGCGGTGCCCCCTCGTCGGGTGCTGGGTCCGTCCCTACCTGCGAACATCATTAATGGCATCCGTCGAGAGTATGGAGTGGTCATGAACTATCAGAAGGTCTGAAAGGCTAAAGAATGCGTGTTGGAGGATTTAATGGGTTCGGCCCATGAGAGTTATGCTATTTCTTCATGGCTCTTGAACAATACATTCGAGGATTTCGAAATGAATGCGATTCCTAATTCTAGTCGACGATACAACCCCGAAAGCTAGATACGAAGACAAGTTAATTATTTTTATATATCAAGATGCCAACATCCAAATTTACTCTCTCGCATTTGGCATAGTCGATAGTCAGAACGATCTAGCGATGGTTGGTTCTTCACAAAGTTGAGGGAAGTAATTGAAGACGTCGAAAACCTTGCATTCATAATTGATCGAGACAGTCTATAATAAATGGTATCCTGAAGTTTTTTTAGAGACACATCATAGTTATTGCATGTGTCATAT
The DNA here is from genome assembly GCA_903798345.1 of Fraxinus anomala. Lineage (NCBI taxonomy): Eukaryota > Viridiplantae > Streptophyta > Magnoliopsida > Lamiales > Oleaceae > Fraxinus > Fraxinus anomala. The sequence continues at coordinate 1,269 of CAIGRN010166383.1, read as the reverse complement.
ACACGACAACTTGAAGACTGAATATTCGGGTAGAGGCATCGTTGCATTGCTTAGGAAAGCTGCAGAGCTTATAGTTTCGAAGAGTTTAATAAATTCATGGTCAAAATAGGAAGTAAATCACATGATACATACGAGTATTTAACATTGAAGATACGGATTGAATATTAGGCACTGTTACATTTTTTAGAACCTCGATACAATATGATGACGTCAAATAATGCGGAGTTGCACAATGCGTTATTCAATAATGATTGAAAGTTAACAATTCACGCAATAATTGAATACATTCATAACAAGCTACAGTAGTGGTTTTATGATCGATGTGAAGATTGCACAAGTGTACTAACACCGGCTCAGGAAGATAAACTCTTCAAGATTCTAGATGTAGCGAGAAAGGTATGTGTAAAACCACTGGATTAGTTTCGCTTCTCTGTGATATGTTGACGTAATATCAGATATGATAAGTACATTTTTACATACTTATCTTACTGTCAAAACATGAAAAATTGTTGATTAATATGTTGAAATATAGCCTAATTCTATGTAATTTACGTTTTGCAGGACAAAGTGATGAATGTAGCGGAAATAAGGAGAAACAATTGTCAAAACATGGAAAATTATTGATTAATATGTTGGAATATAACTTAATTCTATGTAATTTATGTTTTGCAGGACAAGTGATGAATGTAGCGGAAATAAGGAGAAACAAGTGAAAAATGACCAAAATGGAGGAAAACGAAAGTTTAGGAACTAAAGTGCAAATATCCAAAAGTTGGTTCGAAGAGTAAAACGAGGATTTGAAAGAAGCGGAAGCTAATTGGTCGAAGACATAAGGCATATGATGAGGAAGAAACAAGAAAAGGGGTCAAGAATCGAGCTAACTAAGTTTGGGGACTAAAATGAAAAAAATTGGAAGAAAGTTAACACTATGTGACCGCATAGTGTTAACCTTCATGCGGTCGCATTAAGGGATGTAGAGAATTCCAGGAGCCCATCAGTTGTTCTATGTGACTGCAGAACATTACTCTATGTGGTCGCATAGAATTAAATTTGGACGAAATTTCTGGTTTCTTTCTACGACTCAAACATTTATGGTAACTTATTGTGACACGATTTCTCAACCCTAAAAGACCCTAGAACGTCAGAAAACGGGAATTCTTCATTATTCATCATTTTTCCGTTGATTTTGGCTCAAGAGACTCATGAAAAACTAACAGTCTTTGTGAAACAAGAGAGGAACTCAGTTGGATATGGTGATTTCACATCTAT
>CAIGRN010166372.1:0-17812 GCA_903798345.1 Fraxinus anomala | reverse complement strand
ATTCTTCTCGTTGCTTCATGTGTTTCGGTATCACGAGCAGTAGCAAGAGAATCAACCTGCAATAAGTCACAAAAGAAAAGAGTGAAAATATGAAAGCAAAGATTACATTTATAAGCTACCTATTTCTTATTGTGTAAATTACCTCATCTAGAAAAATGATGGCACCATTAGGAATTTCATTAGCAAGTGAAAACAATTTTCCCAATAACCACTCAGTTTCACCATAATATTTTAACATGATAACCTCCAGTGGCAGATATAACATTGGGACACCCTGCCATGGAGACATGCGCTCGTTAGGAAAAATGTTGATTCAAGACTATACATTTGTGCAGATATAAGGGAAACTTATCTAATGTGGTATGATATATGAAAAAAAAATCCCAGAGAAGTTAGGAATTCACAGGCTGATAAAACAAAGGCCAGACAACCGCTCTCTTTGTGAAGGCAAAATACGAACAAAAGTAACAAAAAAGCTAGTAGTAGAAGCTTTAGTAAGTAGGCAATGGCATACCGATTGATTAGCGGAGCACAAGATGTTTTCCCTGTACCTGAAAGTGAAAGAAAAGCATCAGTAATATTATTGTTGCTTGATAACTTACTCTGATATTTAGCTCTACATTTCTTGCTGATTCTCAAAACTTTATCAGTATGTCAGTGACATGCAATACAATTTCTTCCCAGTTTCTACTTTACAAGAAACTCAGGATTCAAAGCTTCCCTGACCTTCTTCCCAAAATCCACCTTTAAAAAACCTATTTGGGAACACAAAAAGGAAAATGATTTTCTCTACAGTTCAATGGCCATTAAGACAACACTTCGTATATTTTCATTGAGGAGAAAATCCAAACTTTTGTCTATAAATGAAAAAAATCTCAATCACACCCATGGTCTTCAATGGAAACTTGCACATCCTCTATGAAAAAGAAAATTTTCAAAAGATCTGTAAAATCCAAAATTAATTTACCTATCCGAAGAAAACACACAGAGATGAAGTTCACATCCACAGTACAAAATAGAAAGTTGAAATCGAGAAATGAACCGTAGTACAAAAATGATAAATTCCATAAGAGATCACTATACTTTTTAGGAAGTTACAATTTGTGCGGTAAAATTTCGATACAATGATCCAATCAAGAGTCCAAACTTGGTGGGCCTTCAAAAAGCACTGCACTTGGTCTGTTTGTCTCAAACTTACACCAAGTGCCACGAGCAATATCATCATACACTTCAGGACTCTGTAGAGCCAGCAACATAATAGATTAGTTTTAGATGATTTTCCTATAAGATTATAGAAAATACAGCTGGGATAATTAAATAAAAGTTAAAAGAGAATGAGAAATCACATAAGAGGAATGCTTACAGAGACCAACAAATTCAGGGGAAGAATGAGGACACCTTCCCAATGCAGATTAAAAAAAAATAACATAACAAATTAAAAGGGACTGAAGGTTAAGTTGAAGTAATTTGTCATGAAAAGGGGAAAAAAAGGTGAGGTTCCTAATAATTTTAGAATGCTTTTGAAAGCTCGGAAGGTGTAATGACTAGCGCTACTCAGGATAGATCTGTCCCATGAAAATTTTCCAATTATATCACACTCTCAAGAGGGAAGTTATCCTTCGTTTGAATAGTAGATACAGATCCAACATAATAAGATGCAGTGCAAACATCTGTACAACCAACTAAAGCAAAACCCTTTTAGGGAAACAGAGATGCTTACTAATGCTCTCCCCAGGTTTTATTGTAGTTTTATATTTATATTTTTAACTAAAAGGATGGCAAAACTGACTTTTGAGGTTCTTTTTTTTCTTTTGTGCAGAGCAAATAATGACATCAGAGTCCCCTTCAATGATCGTTCCACTGCCCACTAAAGCACCAAATCTAATTTCTAGAAATGAGAATCTCAGATCCTGGTCCACTAAAGTGGGACGACTCTTTCCCTCACCTTTTTCTCCTTTCCCTCGTTCTCCTTTACTTTCCTTTGCATGTAATGCTATTGGTACTGATAATAAGTTGTGGCATAAACGTTTGGGACACCCAAATTCCAATGTACTTCGTTCTTTATTTCATTCTACTCTTTTGGTTAATAAAGCGTGTTCTTCTGGTTTTTCCTTTGACTATACTGCAAGCGAAATTGGCAAAATTAAGACTTTATCTTTTCCCTCTCATGGATCTCGTGCCTCACAATGTTTCGATATTATACATAGTGATGTTTGGGGGATTTCGCCTATTATTTCTCACGCACGTTATAAGTATTTTGTTATATTTATCGATGATTTCAGTCATTTTACGTGGGTTTATTTTTTCAGGGCCAAATCCAAAGTCTTTTCCGTCTTTCAACATTTTCTTGCACTCGTTGAGACTCAATTTTCTCGTGGCATAAACATCTTGCGTTCTGATTCTGGAGGGGAATATATGTCCCATGATTTCCAGGACTTTCTCCAACGCAGAGGTATCATCTCCTAGCGTTCTTGTCCTTCCACGCCGCAACAAAATGGAGTTGCAGAGAGAAAGAATCGTCACCTTCTAGATATGGTCCGAACACTCTTACTTGAATCCTCTGTACCTTCCCGATTCTGGTGTGAAGCACTTTCCACTTCGGTTTATTTAATTAATCGTTTGCCCTCTCCTACTTTAAATCATGCTTCTCCATTCTTTAAGCTGCTTGGACATTCACCGTCATATTCTGATCTCCATACATTTGGTTGTGTTTGTTTTGTGCATCTTCCTGCTCATGAGCGACATAAACTTAGTGCTCAGTCTGTTAAGTGTGCTTTCCTTGGTTATGCCATCTCTCAAAAAGGTTATGTTTGCTATGATCCTCATGCTCAACGTATCCGTATTTCTAGGAATGTAGTTTTCCTTGAAAACCAATATTTTTTTACGTCTCACGTTGAGCCGTCGTCTACATCTTTTTCTGTCCTGCCTAGCTTCTCCGATTCCCCGCCTGTTGGGGCATGATTTAAACCGGGACTTGTGTATATGAACGACGTAATCATGAGTCTGGTCCTGCTACGTCTGTGCCCCCTCGCGATCTTGACCCAGACCTGATCCTAGTACGGCTCTCTCCTGTCTTCGTTGGTCCGCACGTCCTTCTCGTCCACCTGATCGGTATGGATTCTCCTGTTTCTCTTGTCGCTACTCTTTCTGCTATTTCTATTCCCTCTTGTTACAAACAGGCCATCGAACATGAGTGGTGGCGGAAGGCAATGACAGCTGAACTTGAGAATCACACTTGGGACATTGTGCCTTGTCCTCCTAATGTGAAGCCTATCGGGAGTAAATGGGTCTTCTCTGTGAAACTTCGTTCTGACGGCTCTTTAGATAGGTACAAAGCTCGTCTTGTAGCACTGGGTAATAGTCAGGAATATGGAGTTGACTATGACGAGACTTTTGCTCCTGTCGCCAAAATGACCACGGTTCGTATAATTTTGGCTATTGCTGCCTCCCAGCCGTGGGAACTCCATCAGTTGGATGTGAAAAATGCATTTCTTCATGGCGATCTTCAAGAAGAGATTTATATGAAGCTTCGCTCTGGTATGTCTACTTCATTTTCTCGTGATGTATGTCGATCGAGACGTTCTCTCTATGGACTCAAGCAGGCCCTCCGTGCTTGATTTGAGAAGTTTCGTCGCACACTCATCACCTTCAGCTTCGCACAGAGTCATTATGATTATTCTCTTCTTCCACAAGTCTGCCTCAGGTATTGTCCTTCTTTTGGTTGATTGTCATTTTATTCAGGATACTTTGACGGATCATGTGATATCCCCGCCTTACATTTCTTCTAATCTCCAAGTGGCCGATGTCTTGACCAAAGCACTTTCTCGTCAACGGCATCAATTCCTTGTTGGCAAATTGTTGCTTGTTGACCTTCCAGCATCAATTTGAGGGGGGATGTTACCGTATATAGAAATTTGGGGACTTTCCTTCTAGTTAGCTGATTTTTAGGAATTGTATTTATTTACTTTCCTTTTAGATGCACTATTGTACAATACATATAGACACTAGGGTATGCAATACAAAAAGATCTCTCGATTGTCTCTCGGTTGCAGCCTCTTTTGACATAAACGAGAAGACAAAACAAGACGTAGTAACTACAGTTAAAAAATATACTTATCCGTTGACGAGCAAGGGAAAGATCTAAGATTACATCTCATTCAACAAAAATATAAAAAGACGACACTGGAAGAAGCCAACACTTGTCACCTGTCCCAAGCCCTCAACATCATATCTGATCCAGTACCATTGTCTTCAACTTTGACTCCAAGACGTGAAACAAGGTTTCTATTAGTAGCAGAATTTCACAGGCTGATGGAACCTGGAACTTGATTGTCACCTGCAAAAATGAATTCACAATGCATTCCCCTTTTAGAATCGTCAATTTTAGAAATTAGTTCTCGGGTAATGTAGTTTGTAGGTAGGTTCCAAATAAACCGAACTTGTGATATCCTGGAAAGATCAGGAGGACATGCTAGTGCGTGAGCATGTGTATATGTCTATGTGTCAAGAGAGAAAGAGAGAGAGTGATAAACCTTCTGTCCTTCTACAGCTACAGTAAAACGAGGACAGGAACCATATCGAATTCCTTTGCTCTTGAGCAACTCTTCTAGTCGAACTTTTTCTTCCCTGGCAATTTACTCAATGTTATCATGCCTCAAAGTTGGTGGAAATTCTGGCAGTGAAGTTTCAGCAGTGGCCTAAAAGAAACACCAAGAACTCCACAAAATCAATAGAAGAGTGCAGCTTCACTAAGATAAGCAGAACCTTCATGCACATCAATTTATCTTCATTATTGGGAATGGTACAAGATAAGATTGACAATTCTCTTCAAGTTTAAATTAAAATTATAGATGCCGACATTGGCCTAAAGAGTGTATCAACGAGAAAGAGTAAAATGCAAATAATGTAATTCCAGCAAGTACTACTATATTTAGTTGCCTATTTGATTTTCCTGAAGGTTGTACCATTTTAATAACTTAAACTTAATCAGCAGTGGAGCAGATTTTATCTCATTGGTCTTCATGTAGACAGCAGTCAAGCAGTTTTTCAGATACATTTGAAGGGAAGGACTTTTAAACAAATATAATACCACTTTTACACTACACTACAGGGTCCTTTTAAAGCTCGGGGAGAGAAGACAGGAAGGGGCAATCCCTCTTCTAGCATCCCTAGTAGTTCATTCAGATGCATTATTCCACTTCAAAAAGTAACACATGCAGTGATGCCTTGCCCACAAAAAAATCACACACTAACCTTATTATCATCTGCATAGGCTATATCTATCAATCCAAATCCAAGTAATCCAGCTAAAATTGCATGCACAGATCTTGGTGCAGGACCTTGTGATCCATAAGTTTGTTTGTGTTGTCCAAAAGTTCCTGCACATCCCCATAAGTAAGAGTTAAAGAGATGTTAATGCCTACACAGTTCAAACAACTCGTGCACGTAGGCAATGGTATGCAAAAGTGCTCGTAATTGGAAATCACATATACGAAGCATGTGATTGTATGGACTTAGGAATGGAGATTCCATTCCCTCGTACCAAGCGCTACCTAAGGGCTTTTACCAAACATGGCTTCTAATGATGCCATTTACAATTCAAGAGCACATTGGTAGCAAATCTAAAACAATTAACAAAACGAAGACCAACTCTAGGTTACTACAGAGCATCATAACTACCCAGTTATTCACTACCACATTATATAATTGAATATTCAAACTTTCACATATTTGCCAACTGTTTTTATACAAATTTCCATTTTCCACTTATCAGCCAATCACAATATGTAAACAAGTAATTGTTTAGTTGCGTAATGATTATAAAACAAGTAAAAGCATTGCTGACATGGTTGAAGTGTATCAAAATTACCTTTAAATTTATAGGGCAGGACTCTACTGAAACTCCAAAGTATTTCACACCGTCAACCACCTACACTACTCTAATTCAATGACATCACTAATGTAATCTCAATCAATGTCGCCATAAGCATAAATTAAGTCTAGATACCAAATCCCTGTTTGTTTATACCGAAATTGCGAAGGGAAAAAGAAAGAAAGAAAGAAAGAAAATTGGCAAGATTGAATTCCAAAGGACTTATTTTCAAGGAACCAAATGCTATTCTTTTGTACTATTCCACAACTTCGGTTCTCTAGAGAGCTTGCTCCCATTTGAAGTGGTATAAAGAGTTGACCAAAATTTGTTGAAAAAACAAAAGTCCACTGAAGTGATTAACCATAATTAATGCGTATTTCTGAAGCACGTGATTCCTAATTACTCGAAGAATCAATTTTTTTCTACAACATTAAGTTAAACCAAAAGCAATGACAAATGCATGAGATAATATTGAATCGTATGGATATGTACGTTTGTATGAACAGAGAGAGGGAGGCTTACAATTGTATAAAGCGAGTTGAAGGCGAGATGATGGAGAGAGGGAAGGAGGAGGGTTCAGGGTTTTGGCGGGCGATTGTACGGCACGTGCGGATTGTTCTGGTGAGGCCTAATCGATGCCATCGAAGCGGGCGGCTCTTCAGTGGTGGTTTATTGTTGTTCTATCAATGGAGGTTTATGGTGGCGTGTAAGACCCACGTAAGATAACCGACCCAAGAGCTGGAGCACAAGCGCGTGTATATGTGTTACAACTTACTCCCAAACTGTAAATGTTCCAATAAATAATATTTGCGTAAATAGCACTTTGGACCTGAAACTTTTGAACCTTGTGCAATGAGAACCTGAAACTTTGATTTCTAACAAATGCAGTCCAAACTTTTCATATGTTTGCTCCTGAGGACATGTTGATCTGCAATACTTGAAAACGTTTATTGAGACAACTTTTATTTTTCATTTTTTCATTCTTAATTGTTCCCTGTTATATTAACTTTAAATTAATGGTACAATAGTTATTTTTCACAAAGTTCACATTTCAATGTTTCTTGTGTTTACTATTGCCATTGCTTACATGCGAGAAAATCACCATTTTTTTTTTTCAAATGAAACGTTAAAAACTTCATTTTTTTATTTTTTTTATTTTTTTGTCCTTTTACTAATCCTTATCATACGACTAAGAGAAAGAAAAAAAAAAATTAGTTAATTTTGAGTGACTTGTTTGGCAAAGTTGCAAACAAAAACAAAAGATAAGAAAATCATGCCTCGCTCAGAAATGAATTCACCTAGCACGAGGCCCCTACAGCTGCTACCGCTCAGAAAATCCCGCCATTGCAGCTTATGCCTTTAGTGGTTTGCTATAATTCGTTTTAGGAAGTCTAGGTTTGCTCGAAAAACTTCTCTAAATAATGGAGATTGCTTACGCCCCCCAGCAATTTGAAGGAGGCGAGAGAGAATGGAGACTATAATATTGAACAATGTTAAAATCATATCCATACTTTATGTCATGTCTTGGTATCGAAAATTGAATAATTAGCTCTAAACAATTGGAGAACTGAACTTTCTAAGCAACTAATTGATTCTTACCTTACAGGAGATGCAGGATCAAGCAATTTTCTAACAATACCCTCGACTTTCTTTTGCACTGAAGTGTTAGGGAAGCGATCTATCACCTCGGCTGCAAATGAAACAATAAGAGCTTTCCTAGCAGCTTCTATGTCAATACCCCGTGCTTGCAAGTAGAAGAGCTGATCGTCTTCCAAATCACTAATTGCAGCTCCATGGGAGCAGTTGACATCGTCTGCAATGATTTGGAGATTTGGCTTAACATTAACAGTTGCACGAGGCTCTAAAAGAAGACTCCTCATAAGTTGTCCTGCATCTGTCTGCTGAGCGTCTCTGCACGACCAATTAAACTTATTGTAAACATTTGATATCCAACTCAAAACTAGAATAAACATGATATAGTATTTCATTTACTGACACGCCAAGAGTACAGAAAAAAAAAAATAATAAAAAATAAATCCGATTCTTTGTATAGGATCAGCAGAAACTCTACCTATTGACTTGTACATTCCCATCGAAAACAGCCTGCCCCAGGGAGTGAGCCACAATACATTTGTGAAGTTGACGAGAAACCCTGCGAGGATGGTCCAAGACCAATTTACTATGTAGATCCTGTATTTGATCACCAATTGATAAGTGAAATGTTGATAACTCTGTCACGGTGTCTGGCCCGACTTGCTGAACATGTAAATTGTGCCTGCTCAATTTTCCTCCGGTGCTTACTTCCGTGAGCTCGTAGATGCTTTTTGATTCCTGTGAAATAATCAGCCTAAGGTTAAATTCCCAAAGTATCATAAAGAATTTGAAGTGCAAAAAAATGAGACATGAGATGGTTGTCCAAAACCTATGAGTAGTGTTAGTATTATATCCATCATATAATGAATAAAGCTTCTTCTACACCAAGTTTGATAACTTGGTGTACATCCCCCTCGCAATAGGAGGGGGGACCGCTTTAAAAAAAAAAAGCGAGCCCCCCTTCTATTGTGAGGGGGCTGTCAAACTTGGTGTACACTTTTGAGTGTACACTAAGTTTGATTCTCATATAATCCTAATGACACAGAATGTAATGAACAAAGAACCAGAAGAGAGAAGATAGAAGAAAGGAGGAGAAAGGGAAGAAGAGAGAGGAGAGAATTGGGAGAGAGGAAATTGCATTTTTATTCAATAATCAAAATCTAGCTATTAATACACAAGCCCCTTTATATAGGGTTTATACTGGTCTAATTTAAGTAGGAAATAACAAATAAAATACTAAAAAATCTATTAAAACAAAACTCCAATTACTACATGCGCAAGTTTTTTATACTCTTCGATTTATGTCTTCACTAAACTAATTGATATAAAAAGAACCAGTCTCACAGTGTATCTCTTACCAAGGTAGACTATTTTCCTATCAAGTTTTCCAAGAAAAGAAAAGCAGAATTTTCTTCAATAAAACAAGGTTTAACAAACTGATTTTGAAGGGAAAACAAAAAATGAATATAGTAACCCCTAAACTTTTACATTTTCTGAATTATTTTGGTGTATCCTTTATCCAACCACATAAGAACTGCACCAACTAAACATGCGAATAAAAAGAAGATGACCACGTGAAGTTGACATAAAACTAGGCCTATAAACGGTTTAATTTATAAACAGATAGAAATGAGTGGTTGATTAGTAAATAGTGTGGATCCATTAGAATGTGTGATTGAAAATGAAGTTTGACCATGTATAAACAATTTATAAATTTTGCTAAATGGAGGCTAGAACTTTTACCTGGTGAACTGAAGTCCATTTAACATGTGCAGCACCCAAGGACTGTGTTTGAATGTAAGAATGGCTGACCTTTGCCCCATCCCCAATGACAACTTCCATAACTGAATTGGCCAAATAACACTTATCATTCCCATCTACGCTCATATACTCCTCGACTATACCAATCTCCCCACCTTTCTCCACCAAAACTAACACCCTCGGATTTGAAATTGGCAAAGTTTTTGAATCCTTTTCACTCCCTTTCAACGAGAAGTACTTCAAATGCAAGGGACTCTCAACCCTACGCCTCTCGGGAACATACACAACAATTATATCAGGAGCACCCACGCCATTAAGTAATGAAAACAAGTCCCCCCGAAAATTGGGCACATATTCTAATACCCTATTCATTGTAGCCTCGGAATTTAGGTTTGACAGACCACCAACAAACACCCCGTTGGGTAATTCAGATAACTGTGACAAGGAGTCCACTACATAACCATCAAGAATAGTAAGACACAAGGGCAAAAGGGTATCTGTAGAAATTTGCAAGGAAGCCAAAGATTGTGATTGGTAGGGTGATATGGGTTCAATATGGGAGTTCTTGATAAAAGAAGTGTCAGTAAATCTAAAAGTTTCATTCTTCTGTGAAGGCCATGGGGTCGAGAGAAGAGATTGGGAGGAGACATATCTTAGCTTCCGGAGAGGAGGTAGCGGTGGAGATGATGACAACAAGAGGGAGTCTTCAAGAGTTTCTGCAAGCTGGAGAACATGTGGGTCAGAGAGGATTGCACGTGCTTGGGATTGGTAAAGACTCCAGCTTTGCAAGTTCTTCTCTTGGATCTTGATGCTGGTAATTTTGGAAGGTAAGAGGATCTGATTGAAATGTTAATGCTGTTGGAGGTGAGTGTACATTGGCTGTCAAAGTTGAAATAGCCATTGAAATGGCTGTTGATGATGTTTCAATAGCTGGAATATGATGAAATCCTTGGAAAAACTTGATGTGAAAAACAGCTATTGTCTGGACTCGGTGCACTCGGCTAAAAGGTCACCCGGTCTCTGGATGAATTGGGATTATGCACAAGTTGATTTGGATTCAACTTTTGATTCCTCAAGTGTTCAAGACCAATCACAAACTCATGATTTTCTGGGGTTAGTCCGTCGCTGATATAAACTGCGGCAGCAATGATCTCTAGCTTGAGCTTAAATTCAATTACTCAACTGTCAATTGAAAAGGGGAGCAAAAATATTAAGGTAATTAGCACCTACGAAAAAGTTGACAGGCAGCGTACACTCATTAAGATTGAAGCTTTGGGCCTTGAGCATTTCCAATCAGGAGGAAATTTCTAAAGGACTGGTGAGAGAAAATGAAAAATGGCCAAGCATTTGAGAAGAATACTTACGAATTATTCCATAGATGATAGTCATGTAAAAGAGTTTTTAGACAATTTGGCCTTTTTTTTCCTCTCTCCATAGAACTTATCTACAGAATATCATAGAAAAATCAGAATAACATATACAAGATTAGGAAAGCTTTAACTGGCTAGTAATCCCAATTCATCCTTGTTTTACTTTTAAGTATCTGTATGTGGATACATACAGGAAGGTAGCCACGATTCAACAACAGCAAAAAGTTTAAGCCTCCGCTTGGGAAGAATTTATAAATGGTTTAATTTATAAATAAATAGAAATAAGTTGTGGATAAGTGAATAGTCATTGTTTGCCATTGAAATGTGTTGATGAAAGTGATCTTACACCATTTATAAATGATTTATCAATTTACACAAACACAGTATAAATCATATAATCAAGCATTCATATACATTTGCAATTTTTAGCAGCGCGTACCGTTCAATAAATATCACTTTCCACAAATTCGTCACTATATAAAGTATTATATCTTCATGCATTTTAAGTGCTTATGAAGCTTTGCTTTGCTTTGCTTACCTCACATCCAACCCGAACAAATGTGCTTGAGACTTGGGAGGTCCCTTTTCAATTCGCACTGGCATCGGATATCTCATTTTCTCCTATTATTAGGATCAGATTGAACTTGCAAAAGTTTGCATCTTCAATTTGACTTCATAAATTTCAACTTGAAATTGTTTATCATTATTAGCCCCTTCACATTATCCAACATTAAAACCTCGTTTTTCAAACTTGAAATTTCCAGCGTAGTGCATATTTGCCATTACAATAACTTTTGAGGATTTTTTCCTTTTTTTCCGGCGAACGGCTACTGTTCACTCGTTGTTGTTCACACCGACTTTATATTTCTTCTTCCCTTTTTACTTTTCAAACCCAACACATAATCCTGACCTTCAAGGCATGGAAATACACTCTTAATAAAGTAATTGGAGTCATTTAAACACATTGGAACCAAAACATGAAACCCATTTCAAATACATGTTAAAGGACTTTAAACACATATCATATATGTGAGTTTAATATCACTAATGTCCATAAACCAAGAACCACTGCCAAAAGTTCCAAGTAAAGTCAAAAAATCATACCTCGAGTTAGGGTTCTTAAATGGAATTACCTTCCTTCCTTCCCCAATCAAAGAAACCATAATTCGCGCTTTTAAATTTCCAGTGAATGAAATTGGGGTGAACTTTTGTGTGGCTGTGCGGCACTCACAAAACTGAAGCCCTCATTTTTTCCATCAAAATTCTTGAATCACACAATTTCAAAACTTTTCTTTTATCTTCTAATTACACATTTTCCATTCTAATACTGTTGCAAAATGCATTTTTTGCATTGTATTTTGCAAATATAGACTCAAACAAGCCCAAAGCATATGTTTCGGTCATGGTTACATGTCAAATTGATTTTTCATATTGATTTATACACTTTCCAAACAAATTTTAAATGGTTTCTAAAAGTTATTTTAAATAACATTATTGCGATTATTTAATTTTATTATTTTTTTAATTGTGGTTGATATAAAGTAAAAGAATTGCCAAAAGCAAGACCAAGATATAGAGCCAAATCACCCATCTATATAGCCTATCAAGCCCTAGCCATAGTCCATCGTGTACTCCCCACATGTGTTATCTACGATCTTGAAGTATCGATTAATTTCAGATATATGCCCGTGTTCAATATTCTTGAAAATGAGGGACCATAAGGAGATCGTCTTATCATATCAATATCAAAGAACCCTCGCTATTTCTCTTGATATGACAAAAAAATTAACTAATCATGGACACTAAATCAAGAAAAATCCTCTTTAACTTCAAGATGATCAAAAGATAACTCTATCACAGTTGATGTGTGCATAAGATGGGACTACTCATTGCATACAATTATTGAAAAGGTAAACCCCTCACAAAATTCAGTATGAAGAATGACATTTCCGGTATAACTATATTCTTTCAGGCCAAGAAAATATAGTACTTTTTCATTTTTTGGCTATACATGCACGTACAAATGATTTTCCTTTAGAAAATATATATTCAACTTCAGTAAAATTTCATCGATTCTTTTTGTTGCTTATTATGCATCACTTTTTCTTTGCACTGGAGTCCTTGACAGATTTCTTTATACAATCTACAATGCCTTCACAGTCTGCCTCAGGAACTATACAACCCAAATCATCATCCCATGCATCGTCTGGATACGAGTGAGGAGAGCGGATGCTACCATGAGTCTGACAGGCTTTCATTGTCTTACAATGCTCTGCTTCATCATCTCTAATGTTCACAAAGACATCGTACAAATTCTCTGGAATAGAAAACAGTAAAACAGAGTATAACATCAATTAGCATGCTTACAATATGCAACCATGGAAAACTGAAATTTCGATTGCATAATTGTACTTAAACCGCATGACTCTTAGTACTCGTTGAAAGTCGTACAAATCTATAGAAGAAAGTATTGAGGAACTCTTGCCAAATTTCTGATTACGCAAAATAATTCTCATAAGTAGGCTGCTGGCTAAGTTCAACTTTGCACTTAAAACAATGAAGAAAGAAAAGACTGACAAAAGCCAAATAAAATATATCACACTCCCTTAATATTTTAGACAGTAGAATTTTATAGCAAGCGTTAAAAGCAGATATTTTTAAGCATTTTCTCAGTCCACAAGCATGTCCTGTGGTTTGATTAAACTTCTATCACAAGAACTCGGCCACAATTTCCTTCTACGAAATTTGAATTATTAAATTCAAATTTGCATATCTACACTGCTTGAATTGTGAAGAAAGTGTGTTAGAACTTAGAAGCCAGAAAACTGAAACATTTCAATTGGACATACTCACTCTAGGTTTCCTTAAATGGCCCAAGATGCCTTAACATTACAATGCTTTAAATATTCACGATATTATTCTTACCAATTTTTGGCCTTCGAGAATTGGGGGGTCTTGCTGTTTGAAATTCATCTGAAATGGTGAAGCAACTTTAAATTGTTGGACCTTGATAGGCTGTAATGCAATGTAAAAGTGTACATAAGACAATAAAACTAAAACTTACCAAATAAGTACAAATCACCTTCGGTGTAATATTTAACCGCAATTGTAGGCGCAGGCAATTTCTTCAACTCCTCTGCAGGTGGGACAAAGAACAACATATTACCACTATTAGCAGCATGAGAATAAAGAGAAAGCTCTTTCTTCCTTCCATTTGCTTTTTGTCAGAAGAGAAACGAGGTACATTAAAAGTGCAGGAAAACCATTCTCGAAATATCAGAATTTTTTACTTGTTCCTCCATTTTTAAACAATTCTTTGGGATCATCAGAGATATATGATATGGTAAATTCACAGCCATTGATAGATTTGTAAGTTAATGGTGCTATCTCCTAGTTGTGATAGTATACATGCAGTCATGCAGAATGCCACAAGCTAAGAGACGATTCAAAAATATTTGGGACTACCTCCTTGAGTCTTGATAAACTTGTCATAAGTTTCAAATGCATGACTCTCCACACATTCAGAGAAATGATCTGCAGAATGGAAGAAAGCTATTATGTCAAAAATCACTTCATAGTACATAATCTTCTAGTTCTTTTCTAAATGAAAAGGAGACTCTGATTCACTTTTAGGAAAGATATAAAAAACTCAGAAGTTTGATACAAAAGAGGAATAGGAGGAAGTTCTTTTCTGCCGATTAACACTGACAACAAACAAGACAAAAAAAATTCCATTCAAAAGAAATGAAGACAAGGTAGTCCACTTATACTTGGCGTAAGAGGTGTAAATAAGGGGGGTGACAGAGTGAGGAGGTTGCCAGAAAAGATGTGATACTACATTTTAATTTGAAGAAACATTTACACTTTAATAAACCACTCGCAGACCAACATTTTGTTAAAGTCTGTACAATTATGACAAGTTTGCCTTTTCAACTGTAATGGATTGTTCGACATGGGGCCAGAAATGGCAAAGAAATTCCTATACTTAAACATAAGTATAAAGGAAAGCAAGTGAGATTTTAAAGCTTTAAATATATAGCTGTAACAGCACGAATTCATACTTACATGCCATTCTTGGGCTCAAAGCATACATAAAAGCAGTCATAAAATAGTAAAATATTGCAATATGTTGAGCAAGGAACCTATCAAACCACCAAGCATTTCCCCCCAATTCCTGCAATACCATCAAAATTGGGAAAGTTAATATCAAGTCAAATAAGAAAATATATCATTTATGTGTAATTGATAGAAAAGGCCAGTGCCGCATCAGAATTTTCTGTAGGCTTAAAGTGCAATTAGAAATATGATTCCTTTTGTGCTATATATTTCCAACTTTCTTTCTGGACCGCAATAATTCACTGTAGAATGCATCCCTATTCTTTCTTCTTATTTATTTATTTATTTTATTTTTTTGGACATTTTGATAAGAACCCCTCTCCCCATAAGCATAAATCATAAACTTCTTAAACTAAAATTCCAATCTCAGTGTTTACCGAAAACGTAGCATTATGCCAGAGCTCCTTCGAGCATATCATCTAACTATATATCCTTCAAGAATGTCATCTAGCAAATCTTTTATTGTCTAAAATAATTATATATTGACTTCGATTCCACAATACAACTGGATGCATTCTGCATATGATGCTTGTTTTAAAATTAGCACAATATATAAGCCTATCAAGTGTTTGTGGAGGAGAGATGAAGAAGCTCAGATAAAAGTATTACTTCCATAATAAGCAAATGGTGCATCTCATTCCAGCTCTCAGCAAAATGAACTTTCAGATAGTCCGCTCGTCGCCACCATCCAAAGCTCTCATACATGTGCAGCACAGACATGAAGGCTGCCATAACATCAAATTCGAGCCACCAGTTCTCATAAGAAATGTATAAGAAGATTAAATTATGATATTCTGTATTGTTGACACGGTTTTCATTGTTTTGTTCTCAGATCATAGCAATTGTGTATATAGGAACTCAATACATATTAAGGCAACATGTCTGGAACAACACTCAATATAGTGTACGCTTGCCTTTGGGATTTGAAGCACAGATTGCGGACATATTTTAAGGGCTAAAGTGGACACGTGTGTGCAAAAAGAGGTTTCTGACTTCTAACAACTACAAATATTGACAAAATAAAACAACTATAGCAATACAGAACTTCAGTAGTTACCAAAATAAGGAACTCTTGCAATAGTTTCTAGAACAAAAAACCTTGCATAATCTCGGTCATGGTACAAGGTGTCAAGTATCTTTATCACTGAGTCCTGAAATGGTACATGAATCTTATTACAATAGAAACAGCATAATGTGATAGTGCAAGATAGTAAAATGACAATATTTACTATGATAATACAGCAATAACATGGCGATTCGTTTCCAGATCATATAAACTTCATATACATCCAAAATTTATGAATCTGTCAAACATGAAAAACAGAAGTCCAGAAAATTGTGAAAAAGAATTCATTAATAGGTTAATACGATTCAAAACAAATGCCTATAGATGTCAGAACTGATATTAATAGAGCGTTCAACATAATATCTTATTGCTAAGAATGCACTTTCTCCCCTTAGCTGCGTCAACAAAATTGACAGAAGACATAATAAAGAACTTACGTGTGAGCATTACGATTTACACCAAACTAAATCCTTCCATATACAATCATCAGTTTATGCTGAGCGAAATTGAGAGCAAGAGAAGGATTAGACCATTATTTGAATTAGAAATGTTGTTTTACTATCCGTCAAAATATTTTTGGTATCAAGCATAGAAGGTTATCATACATGATGATAGATTGCATCAATCCCACAAAAGCGAGGATTTGTTTCTTTCTAAATAAAAATTACAGGTTGAAGAGGTGGAATTAATGTGATATTTACCGTGAGAAAAATATTTATAGATTGCTCAAACTTTATAATCAACTTCTCTAAACCACTGGTGGATGGATCGTCAGGTGGCTCCCCCGGGCTTCCTTTTCCTTCCGTCTCAGGACAACTCTTTGGATTGAATGACTCCTCTACAACCACTTTATCTTCATTCTCTCGCAACACCGTCGCTTGAACTTTGAACAGCTTTCTACTTCCAAATCACAAAGAAAAATATAAACATATGGCAGAGGAAAGCAACGGGATCGGGGCAGAAAATTAACAAGAAGCAAGTATTTGTGGGCAGTTTTCAAATCACTAAACCATAATATAATTGAAAAGAGTGCCTTTTACACCGTTCAAGTATAATAAACTCACCAAATCCGGACTTCTATTGGATCATAAAGTCTTAATCTGATTAATTAACAAAACAAATATTTAACTACATTTTTCAAATCCTAATTTCTTAGTGACAGCTGAAACATAGATGCAGTACACAATTCATGTTCGCGTGTGTGCGTGTAGCCTTTATACCAGTGATTAGGAAATCTGAACACACACATATCAATGGAAAATTAACACTTGGAAAAGCTCAATGCCATTTCTTAATTTTTCAAATATTTTTCCCATGTCAGCAAACACAAACACCCAAAGAAAAAATTCAATCGAAAAATCCAAAACCCAGATAAACCCAAGTTCTCCCTCGAATTATTAGTGACAAAAAAAAGAGAGAGAGAAAATACCAAAATGAAACATAAGAAGTACCTAGAGCGCCGGGGATAACAAGCAGCAGCATAAGTGTGAAGTGTAGACAGATAATTTAACCGAAAAGGGTTTACAGAATTGAATAGAACTGATGAATATCCCAATTCGTTTGCTTTCATAAAAGAGTACGTCGACGAAATTGAAATCCGAGAAACCACAGAACAAGACAGAGAAATCGCCATAGTTTTCCTTTCTGTTCTCAATAACCTAATACTTGTCCATTTAGGTATAGAAAAATATGATTGGAATTGAATTTCAGAAGGGTCGGTTTCTCAGTAAACAAACAGCGAAAAGTCCAGAGGAATTTCATGATATTTCATGCCAAAAATTGGGGTTAGTTAAGGAAATTTTGAAGTGCGTTGGCAAAATACCAACCCTTTGTCCGTTTCTGACGGAGAGATACGGTGGTTTACACCGGCGTATATTCCTTTGTCGGATTTAGGCTTATTGGGCCCTTTCCAATGGGCTTGACATATTCTTTTGGGTTTGGATTGGTCGCGATTGTAGGGACTGTTGGGCCAATCCTTCAGCCTATTATGAAATTGTGGTAATTACATCAAACCCTACTTTTTAAGATTCAAAT